>JAMZAV010001799.1:0-277071 GCA_024449915.1 Sweltsa coloradensis
TTAAAAGATTAAAAAGTTGTTTAAAAAATTCTGCCTAAAGTGAGAATCAAACCCTGGACCTTCTGCATTGGAAGCAGAGCCTCTAACCCAGTGGTTCAACTCAAGGCCCCCCCTCCAGTCAAGTAGTAATTTATTAGATCTGGTAAACAAAATATTAACAAATTCTGCAATTTGATGTCAATAGTTGACTATGTTTAGTAAAAAAAAATGTTTCAATTTGCTAGAAACCATAGCTTGATTTGCTCAATTTTCACCACAGACAAAGCACTCAGGGCTAGGCCTTTCTTCATCACCGCACCATGTAGGGTTGCCAACCGGCCGGTTTTTGACCGGCACGCCGGTTTTGCCCCACTTGGCCGGTTGCCGGTCAGTCCCTTCGACCGGCAATAGTGTTGCCGGTTTTTTTACGTAAATAACCCATTATACTAAAAAATTACTAAATATACACAAAAAACTAAAATAAATATTTAAAAACCATCCTAATCATCGTTTCCCAAACCCCTTCTCCACTTCCCCTTGACCTAACCCGCCAACCCCCTCACCAGACAGCGAACAAGGCAGTAGGCTGGCCAAAGACTGCCACACTGCACTGCAGTCCACTGTCAATGCCGTTCATACGGGAAGTTTGTGCACGAATCCAACGATGAAATTGACTCTCCGCGAAAAAATAAAGTCCAACAAGACTCTCCTTCAAGCAGCAAGATCAACTGCTAAATACTCATTCACGATTAAGAAGTAAACTTGTTAATTGATCATAATTCCTTTAAATTTAATGCTGTTTACGTAATATTAAGTTACTGCTTTGAGAATCGTGATATGACAAATTGAAATTAAGACAAAAAAAATATTCGTGGTTATTTAGAATTTATTATCCTTAGGCCAAAATTACTTATGAATAAAAATATGCCATTGCCTTCTCGAATTATGAATACTCGGCATATGAGCGGATCTAATCTAGGTCTATTACCTCAGTGACTTTTTTATTTTTGGTGGTTTTCCAGTTTTAACTGCACAAAAACTACATTGTTAATGTTTTAGTATATCATCCAGCCCACCACTTTATTCTAAAACGCACCAAATGCAATCTAAAAAGCTGAATTTCAAAATTTTCGCCTGCGGCGCTATAGTTGGGGGGCTCTGCCCCCCAAACAACCCGTGCTTGGTCCCTTTCCCACGAATTTACATGGAAGGCCGGTTTTTCCCGTGGTCCGAGTTGGCAACCCTAGCACCATGTGAATCCCATAGCTAAGTAGCTGTCCTCATACAACCTTGTATTCACAGATTCTTAATAGTATCACCAAAGATTAGTCATGTGGGGAAGATGGTTCATCCTTATGGGAAATTTCGTCTGCGCGTTTTGAGAGTATTTTTTCTAAGTCCGAACACTAGTACAACGTCTCAGCGCGAGAGCGCTCTCTTCTCAAACTTCTGAAATGAGTTTCGGACAACCTCGGGTACCGTTGCCCGAGTCTGCACGAAGTGTCGGGCACCCCCACCACTCTCAGATGAGCTAGTGCGTCGAGGGGTAGAGCGTTGTTGCCAAGTCAGCTGCAAACATTCCTTAGAAGGCCGATCGTGACCGACCACCACACTTAGGGTTGGCAGGCTGGCTTATTTTTCTCCCTACGAATATGCTTGGTTCAGAGATTTGCTTGCTCTTCGCGGATCTATCTGGGGCGGTTTTGCAAAACCAATACAGGGTCTGTTTGAAATTTTCAGCCGTTAGCGCTAATTGTCGCCGAAAGAGGCAAAAGTTGTGGATTTGAAACTTTCAAAAATAGGCCTAATACTATATTATTAAAAAAGCATAAAAGGTGCTAGAGTCAGAATCTTATTCGGGGGGGGGGGGGGGGGGGAACGCTCCACCTCCAACCGGCCATATCCCCCACGCTCGGAATCGGAAGGAATAAAAAAACAAATATAGCCTACACGAAAAAAAATAACAGAAGCATTAATTTTCAATAACAAATAAATAAACAATTTAAAAATAATGTCTTTAATTTAGTCCATTCAAAGACGAGACAATTATGGAAAAACTTCTTTGACAAGGGGTTTATAGAACAAATTCAGAGTATGGGATGGTAGACCGAGGGTATAATAATATGAAAAAGTGCTAATTAGCATCTCATTTTTTTGATCGCTTTAAAAAAAAATAACTGTAAGTTGTTTTGGGTTTATAGTATCAATAGCATTTGTTGCAGCAATTTTATATCGATAAGTTAATGATTTTGTTTGTGGGTTCTTGTTGATATTTTGGAAGTTTACTCGCTTATTCTACCGGGGGTACACGTACAACCGGTACAAAAAACCTTTCAATCATACAAACAAATGGGAGACGTGGCGCCCACTTTTGTAGGGATGGAGGAGAAAAGCACCCCCCGGGAATTTGGGGTAAAAAACGTTTGAAAATTATATGAAAATTTTTTAGTAATAAAGGGATTTTTTTCAAGTGCCCCGAGAAAAAAAGTGGGTACTTATTTCTAATTTTTAGTACGGGATGAAATTTAAACATTTCCCCACAAAAATTTCCCTATTTATGATTTATTTTAAAATTTTTAATTTTTAGTATGAATGGCGAAGCGCCGCGGGGGGTAGGGGGTAGGACCCGGCAAGCACTTCAGTCCCCCCCCCCCCCCCAACCCCTAACCATTTTCCCTTTTTGGGGGGCCTAAATAAAAAAGTATCGTAATTTAAATTTTAGGCAATATAGTAGGGCCTAGTAACAATTTTTTTAAAATTCAGGTTAACCACTTCAATAAAAAAATTTCTTTAGGAGATATGAGACTGTTATTTTCCTGCTGCACAGAGAATGATTGTTATCTTCTTTTGGTATGAAGCAGGCGCGAGGAACTCCCCTTTCGGTGGGGGGGAACAACAAATCTGCGCAAAACGGGGCCCCAGCGGCAGGCGAAAATTTTGAAAATTAGGTTTTTTTGAGTGTGTTTTTGCGTTTAGAAAAAAATGGTGTGAAGCAATACCCCAATTAAAGATTTTTTGTACAGTAAAAACTAAAAACTAAAATAAAGTTGGGGTAGTTAAGAGATAGCCAGCATGGCTTTGAGCCATTTCAAAAGAGCTGAAAGGGATTTCTTTATTTTTCTAGGTTCCCTTCCTTTCCCCGTAGTGTCAAATCATAACTTAAACTAACCCGCCACAAAAATCTTCGTTAAACCACCCAGTACCCAGTATCGGAGCATACCCTGTCAAAACATCCCGAGTATATGGGAATTTAATGTACTTTTTTTCATTTTCAAAAAAAAAGAATACAGTGGGAAATTTAAAAATTTAAAATTCGTTATTTTAGAATTTTTTTGGCGTATTTCGGCGAGATGAATTTCTAAAATTTTGAAGTGGGGGGGGCACGGTAAAAAAAGGGGGGGCGAAAAACTCCCCCCTTTCCCCCCCCCTTCCTACGCGCCTGACCTGAAGCGATCCCACTCACACAATCTACGTACCGGTATCGGACGTTCCGTATCAGAGCCTACCAGAGTCGGCAGTGTGAAGGAAATCCTTTCTTTGCTATCAGTGAATAAATAAGCTGATAATACTGATTCAATGCTACGCTAAAGCCACTAGATTATTTATTTAAACTTTCCTTATTTTCTGTCAATCTGTTTGGACAGACAGAAAAGTGACGGTCCATAGGCTGGGGCAGGGGGGGGGGGTTAGCCTAGTGTTTTTAGAGGGGGTATTTTTTAGTCCGTACGACACGAGCCAGTGGCGTCGGAATAGGAGGGGGGGCAAGGGGGGCATTGCCCCTCTAAATTTCGTGCCATGGGATGGGGCAGATTTTAGAGTTGAAAAATCAAGATTTCTACTCTATTTTTTGGGAAAGCAACGTCGGATGATCCTCACAACCAGCGGTCTTCAAACTTTCTCACCCAAGTCCCAATTATTAATCAATCATAAGCCGCGTCCCAACACCCCCCCCCCCCCCCACCCAATCGTCAGGACCGTTATTACTGCCACTTTAACATTTAAGCTCAATTTTGTTTCAGGCTTGGGGCCTATAAGGCCACAGTACACAATGCCACTGCTTAATAAACAGTTTCCACTAACCACACCTACAAAAATATGTGAACCGGGTAAAATTGCCTACTACAGTCAGCTTTTCATTGCGTTGAATGGTCTCTGTACGGGGGCTACTGAGCAATGATAACCTAGACCTGACGAACCAAATGGTATTCTACTGCCACCCTTGTAATTAGGGGCGGCAATATGGACCAAAACAGCAAGGGCATATTATTATTAGCAGTCACACAACGAACCTCCAGTAAGGTGGCGTTGCAGTTCTGAAATTTCATGGTGGAGCGTCATTTTCCACATGTGCATCCTTCATAGGCCTACATATCTTCAAAGAATGACTCATTTCGACTACAAAAGATCACAGTCAAAAGATCACAACAGGAGTTGTGCTTATAACGGGACAATGCATGGAAGTCACACTTTATTTTCAAATTTACTTATTAATTTTGTGAAAAACAATTATTTTTATTATGTATGACTACTACTCTTCCATTACCCAATTTTCTTGGTGTCCCAAAAGCAAATCCTCACTGTCCCAAGTTTGGGACGCGACCCAGACTTTGAAAACCGCTGCTCACAACAATTCATTTCAAGGAAGAAACAACCCAATAGCAGGAATGTTACGTTGGCTGACGTATCCCGTGCCTGAACCGTCTATCTATCCGACTATAATATAGACACCCGTATGCAGTGGCGTAGCAAAATTTCCTGGGCCCCCCCGCGACTTGCGCGGAATAGCTGGGGTCTGGGGCGAAGCCCCAGCCGCCGGAAGGCATTTACACCGTAGGTGAAAAATTTTTGGGCCCTACATTATGTTTGATGGCCTAAAACGCGAATTTCAATGACATCCCTTAATACATTTATTTACTGAAACCATTATGTTATATAATAATATCAACACTAATAATTATAAATGAAAAACACCCCAGAAAATACACATTTTTAAACTTGCATACATTTACGTACACATACCAATCAACAAATCTAACGACAAAAACAAACAGTGGATGGATTACTTGCATCACTTTTAAAAAATAATATAAAAAATAATCACTTACCTACTTATGATAATACTGACTATGTTGATGATGTTGATTTAAATGGGTGTGAAGTCATAGGATCACTTGAAGTGTGATATGTCAATGAACTAATAATTGCATGCCATCATCGAAACATCCCTCTGTCAGACAACAGAAGGGTTGTCATGATTTATTAGTGTATAATGGACTGTGTTATAATATACTATGTGAAATGAGATTTCTCTGAAAAGGCATTTTGTAAATATCCCCGTTCAAAAGAATCTGGAATTGGAATCTTACTAATACGACCCAGTTCTCTATAAAATTAAAAAGAGATTGACAGAACTGACAGTAGTCATGTCACAGATGATCATGGCCATGTTCAACTAGGGTGATTTGACAAAATTGTGCAAATTATTTAGAGGTGTGCATTTTTGAAGTTAATATGTGTAAAATTGGTTATCACGGTTCATTCTTCTCTTTTGTCAACTTGAACTAATGCGTTTTTTTTTTTTTTTTACAAAATATGTAATTTTGGGGGAAGTTCTGCGAGAGATTTTTTACTTCAAAATTTATTTCGAAAGATGAAGGGGCCCTCTGTAGCCTGACAGAGGCCCTCGGGCCCCTGTCAGGCCAGAGCCCCCCCGCAGTCGCGGGGGCTGCGGGGGCGGTAGCTACGCCACTGCCCGTATGTCGGTCACTCACTCAGTGGACACGTGACTCAGACTCACGTCTAATCCAAACATCCCTTTGAATGATTTGCTAGAGTTATTGGCAGATGCAAGTTGGGATTTGGTTCGCTTGTATCGCATCGTTATGCGTTCTGTCATCTTTGGGGTGGTGTAGTGACTTTGATTATTGCAAAGTGGCAAGTGGGAAGATTATTCGAAGAAGATTATTATTATTATTATTATTATTATTATTATGCGTAGAAGACTAATCACAAATGTAATTATTATTCGTTTTAGAACAGTACCGGTAATATCATATTTTAGCATTCATATGTATTTGCGTGCATTTGTACTTTATGGAACGAATGGTTATCATGTCTACTCTCTACTCTCACTCCTATCTCGGTGTCAGGAATCAGGATGCAAAATTAATAAATAACAAAAATAACTCTTTATGAATATATTATTTCATGTACTTTTTGTGCAAGCCTATCCCAATCAATACGTAAGCATGATGTCATAAACAATGTTA
Organism: Sweltsa coloradensis; assembly: GCA_024449915.1. Lineage (NCBI taxonomy): Eukaryota > Metazoa > Arthropoda > Insecta > Plecoptera > Chloroperlidae > Sweltsa > Sweltsa coloradensis. Next base: position 6,249 of record JAMZAV010001799.1, read on the forward strand.
TACTCGGGATGATACGTGTGCACGTTTACCTATTCTCCGTAATCAGTAAACGATGTTTATCGTGTGTGCGGCAAACAGAACTGTTTTCTCATAAACCAGTAATTACGCGCGAGTAGTCTCCAATTTCAACACCCCTCCCTTCTTCACCACGGCAGGCAGCATTGAGTCATCGCAAACTCGTAGGCCTACAGTCAAACGTCATTACGACCACTCGTATAGCAGTGGCAGATCTAGGACATAATCATGGGGGGGGCGATTTGCGTGTGCATGTACAGTCGAGGGAAAGGGACTAAGCGCGGACGCACGGGGGGTATGGGGGGCGGAGCCCCCAATTTATTGCGCCGCAGGCGAAAATTTTGAAAATCAGGTTTTTAGAGTGCATTTGGTGCGTTTTAGAAAAAAGTGGTGGGCGGAATGCAATACGGAAACAATGTAGTTTGTGTGCACCAATTTGTTTTGTCGTCATGTCGAGCTTACAATTTACAACATTGGCCTAGATTGCAACATTATTATATAAACGTTTGATCTTATTTTCAATTCATCATTTTATTTATTTATTAAACGTCTATCCTATTTAGTTAAAAAACGATTCACTTAGGAGGACAACTTAATAAATCGAAGTACACTGATGCAGACACATTTCAGAGCCAAACTGATTATTTCTGACAACATAAAGGAAAGTTGATTTTTATTGGGAGTTTTAAATAAATAGCGCCGCAGGCGAAAATTTTGAAAATCAGGTTTTTAGAGTGCATTTGGTGCGTGCACAATAAAATAATAAAATCATTTTTTTTTAATTTTTAAAGAATCATGGGGGGGGGGCGATCGCCCCACCGCCCCCCCCTGTATCCGCCACTGTCGTATAGCACATTATTTCATGTCTCTGCGCTCCATTACGAAATTCGGCGCATCTGTTTTGTCTCGAGTGTAACCGATAGTCATAAATAGTTCGCTGAAGGTCAAGCCATGTTCGCCAATATCTATCTTCCAACCCGCGCTGAACAGAACGTTCAACAATCTCAATGTGAGATTGTGTGTGTGCGTGAGTCTATACCCTAGCACATTAAGCCTTCTTGTGAATATCACTCATGTCAGTAATAATAAATATCGGACACTACACTTGAAAGAAGGTGTAAAGCCCTCGGTAAACCCGACAATGAATGATGAATGAATGAACCAAAGACAATCCTGAAGACGAGAGAGTAGCACAAGGCATTGTTTATGCGACCACTATAATCACAAGGACCGCCACGCGCGGCCAGTGGGGGGGGGGGGGGGGGGGGTAAACACGCCGTGTTATTGTCTTTGCCAAAGATGGTAGTAATCTTTGCCTGTAGCCTAACGTGAAATAGATCGAGATCGGAAAAAACCGTTTTAACATTTTTGTTGTAACATCGCCTTAGTGTAAAATACAAGCTTTCTGACATTGACATCCCTATGTTATACACATCAATTTAAATCCTTTGTGTATAAAATATATATTTGATTACCATCGCAATCGTAAAATTATAAATAATAAGTAGAAATCAATGTAATAATGTATAATGTATGAAATAAATGTATTGTTTGTGTGTAGTATGAAATAGCTGATGAAGTAATAATGTAATATGTTATCACTTGCACCGACATTGCACAGATCTACCCAAAAATGTGAATGAATTTTTTGAATATTAATATAATGTACGGACTAGTTGTCAAGAGCAAACGTGCATTGTATTTTACTCCTAAATAGTGCGCGGAAACGTCATGCAAACAACTTGATTAATATTTCAGGTAACTTATTTGGACACCCCCCGACTTTAAAAAAAAGTGGGCGCCGACTACCGCAACCTACCTATTACAGTTATTTGAATGATCAATCAATAATAATTGGTGCGTTTCTATGTTTGTTGTTTAATAATGACATTTCTATCTGACGTTGTGACACATCTTTAGAATCGAACTCAGGTCTCCGGCCACTTGACCTTACATGACTTGACTTGACCTCTCTAGAGTAGACCACCCAGACTGATAATTTAAATTCTAGATGTTTGTGTCCGGCGGAGACCTGGGTATACTGGGTTTGATTCACAGTCGGGGCTATATTTTTAATGTCTGAGTTTTAAAATATTCGGGAATTGTTGTGCGGTATCGGCGGTTTTTGTACTTGCAAAATCATATTTTTTATTGCGTTTTTTAATTATAGTATTAACATGAACACAACAATGTTAAAAATGACCCTGCTCTGTATTACAGATTTTACATAGATTGTATCAACATGATTACCTAATCTTTGATTGTATGGCAGAGGACAGAGGGTAGGCAGAGGAACTGCACATAATCTACAATAAACGCTCAGGCGCATAGGCTATCAAAACCATCCCAGTGAACACATGTGTTCTCTACTTCATAGTTCATATCGTATCACATCTCGACTAGGAGCTATTTCCAAATGATGCTATTGGCCAAACAGGACAGGCACTTGGGTTTGTATTGGTCGTCTGTTCAAAACTATCGGCGGAAGCAAGACAACCGTTCACAGTGTTGCCGTGGGTTGCCGACGGGCCATAAAAGAGAAAGAAAGGTTCTTACGGCGAGGGACACCAGTGCGAGTGAGATGGGCGACGGTTTTGCCGAGCTGTTGCAGGCAGCAAAGTAGGGGAAGGAGCTGGGGAAAGCGTAGTGCACGGGATATCCGCTAGGTAGTGATGTGACTGGCGGTTCGCACTAGCGCATTCTTGCGTTGAGAAGTTGTACTTGACTTCAACTTCTGATTATTTTCCGCAGAAATTTTAACACGGCGATGAACCATCTTCCCCACATGACTAATCTTTGGTATCACTGCTTGCGCATTAACTTATTTAAACGATAGTTTTGAACATAGTTTTCACAATCACTTCAGTCCATTCACTTGGGGGTGGCAGCTAGCATAGGAATCGAGATCAGCATCGTTGCTGCGTGATTACCCAATATCCATTTTCAATTGGGACATTTTGAATAAACTGATGTAATGAGTCGATTAGTAGCCTATATTATTATATTGGTGTAAAATTAATGTTTTCTTTAATTTTAATATTCAAAAACTGCTTATTTTACTTTATGTACAAGGATTTCGCGGCACCCTACATAAGTTCCGCGGCACCCTGGTTGAGAACCACTGGACTAAGACTACCTCCGTTCACGAAACAATTTTTCAAAGTATAAAAGACACTACTTCATAGGTCTAACATGTCTACAGAAGATATTAAGGCATCATTCAGTAGGTAGTAAAATTAGTAAAGGTAGAGTAAAATTCCCCTGGGGGCCCAGTCAGCATCGGTTCGCCCGGCCACCCAACGCAGTCCGCTATGACGGAGACCAAACGGGAAGCTCGCGCAAAGCGAGAAGGGATAAGCTGGCGAGAGATGACATTGGCGTCATCTCCTTGGAGTTAAAATATTTCCTTGGATTTCTAAACAAAACTGTGGCAAGTTATTTTTGGAAATCCCAAAAAGAATATTCCTTTTTGTGACTTGAACAATTTTATCCGATCTGATGCATGTCACGTTCTTACTGATACCATGTATTTGTCCAATGAATAAAATACTTACTTACTTACTATGCATCCCGACAAAAATGTGACCATAAATTTCCATGGAACATTCACTTGGTTAGAGGAGTAATTAAATAATGAATGCAATAATCAGAGGTATATTTTACATTTTTTTTAAATTAAATTTTACAAAGTTAAAAAAAGTAATTAAATAATGAATGCAATAATCAGAGGTATGTTTTACATTTTTTTAAATTTTAATTAAATGTTAAAAAGTAAAAAAAAATTATTTATGAAACTGAAAGAAAGGCATGTAGGCCTAAAATAAAATTTTGAAAGAGGAAAGGATTATTTAGTGTTTAATGTTAAAGGTGTAGTAAACGTTTTTGTTTCCGTTCCACGATTGTGGTGGCCGGGAGGATGTGGTGGCGGCTGCAGTGGCGGTATCTCCTCTTGCCGTTGCCTCCTCCCCTGCCCTTCATCCCGCAACGGTTGGTACCGGGGCCCCTGCAGTTGGCACCTGTGGAAATACAAAAATGTTATTTGGTTTTCCAACATCAACCTTGACTTTCATACTTTTAGTTTTGTATAATTCTTTTTTAAATATGCGAATCACGTATGTTTTTAATAATTTTGACTTACCACGCACCCCCTTCGGCGCCGTTTGTTTGTAAGTGGAGTTGGTGGCCTAGCGGTCTTTTAAAAAAATGTCTGATGCACAGGAAATAAAAAAATTAAAAAATTTCTACTTAAAAACTGATTTTCAGTGGGGGACATTAAATCTAAAGCCGACCAAGCAACCCTGTAAGTGCCGAAACCTTTGACAAGCGAACAATGACCAACTAGAGACCGGCATATTTAAGCATAAAACACCGATTAATCAAGCTGGACACGATCCACCCGCGGACAGCGCCAGAATAAACAAGGGTGATTCGGAACAACCTTAGAATGTATCAAATTAAAAGTTTAAAAAGTAGTTTTAAAAAATCTGCCTAAGTGAGAATCGAACTCTGGACCTTCTGCATTGGAAACAGAGCCTCTTATCAAACGATCAAAGAGAGCTACGGTAAATCTTCAATATTTCTCTGTACTGTGAATGTTTGATGTACGCAAACGCTTCTCTCAGTACAAATGATAGTCGCATAAATAAGGAAAATAAAATGCTCTGTCACTTTCCCACAAAATATGTACTTGCGCCCCCCCCCCCCCCATGTTCAAACTCTAGTGGGGGAAGAATACAATAGCAGGAGACCTAAAGGCAAGAGGAGAGAGCTGGGAAGATTCCTAGAAAGAAGTGGCAAAATAATAATAATAATAATAATAATAATAATAATAATAATAGTAATAATAATAATACAGTAATAACAAAGCTGAACCCTCCAGAAGCGGGTAACAGTGATGGGTGATGATGATGATGGTGATGATGATGATGATGATGATGATGATCCTAACCTATTTGGTTGCGTATGTATATATATATTATTGCTTCAATTTTAGAGGTGCAAGGAGTCTACATTGTATGCATGTACGTTGTAGTATTATTGTGTGTACCTACCTGATATAAATTATTGTTATTAATTTTAATATCTTAACAACAGTTGTCCAATTTTACCGTTGATGTGTCTGCTGGTGGTGAGGTGCAATATGTATGTGTGTTTTATGCTTTAAAATAATGTACAATACAATGTTTTGTAATAACTTTGTATATTTAGTCAACAACTTCAACTGTTATTGATAAATTGTTGGTTGACGCAATGTAATGTGACAGATACTTAACTAATAAATGATGATGATGATGATGATGTTCAGTGTTCTCCCCAGGAAAAAAAATTCAGTAGTTACTCTAAAAACATTGCCGGGTACTGTGTTCACTTGGTAGGTACAAATGTGGGGGTCCGGGGGCTTGGCCCCGGATTTGATTTGGTGAGTTTTTGAGGTTTTTGAAGCCCTCTTAAAGTAACTTAATTTAGTTGGTTTTGTGGTAAGAGTATTTATAATTTGATGGAAATTATAGCCTATGCCTAGGCCTACATTATTTCTCCTAAGTTTTTGAGCTTTGCAAATTAGGTACTGTAGACCTATTGCTACAATTATAGGGAACCTAAGTTTTGAAGGCGGGAAGAAATTGGTTCTCTCTGGTCTCAGCGCCCATAAGAATTAGCATGGTACGAAAATGTAGCTCGCCGTATCTTTTGACTCGCGCAAAAGAAATCTATACCAATAACATCACAAGATGCATAATTTTGTGAAGAAGATGATGGCATTCTACTTTGCTCGATGACGCTTCCTAAATTCAAAACTATTATGAGTTTAATGGACCCATGTTTGCGCGCTGTCGCAAATGTACTCTGACTGAGCGGCAACCTAAGCGAGACGCAGTGTTGGGTCAGTTCTTTTTTTAAATGAACTTTTTAAAAGTTCAGTTCACAGCTCAAATAATGAACTTTTAAAATGTTCAAGTTCTTTTGAAACTTAAAATATTGAAAAGTTCAAGTTCGTTGAAAATATGAACTTCGTTCTTTTAAAAGTTATTTTGTAAAAAAAAATCACTATTCTATTAAAGGCTGGCGTAAAATGAAGAAAAACACGGGGGAAAACATTAGGGGTGTTCGAGTACCAAACTACTCGCGAGTATGAGTCGGACTAAAGGGTTGAGCTGTCTTTGATCGTGTTGATGATTTGTACTACATTCTCGTCGACCAGCTTGTAAAATTATGGCAGATAATTAGCATTTTAGGCTTCCAAGTTTTTTTTTTCGAATTAGTGGGCGCACATCGTTTTAACTTCGTGAATCCTGTGTGACCTTGTCAAAAACAGCTGAACGTGCGTCAACGTATGATGGAACAACGATTTGTTATTATTTTTAAGCGTCGACGGCGACGAGTCGACGGCTGCTCGACGCACGGAAAGAACTTTCAAATGAACTTTCTAAAACTGAAAAGTTCGTTCTCGGAAAGAACTTTTAAAAGTTCAAGTTCATTCATATAAAAAAAGAGTAAGTTCACTGAAAAGTTCACAAAAAAAAGAACGCGTTCACGAGAACGCGTTCTTTTTAAAAGTTCCTTCCCCAACACTGGCGAGACGCAGCCACGTTGTGTGCAACTGTGGCATCCTCGCATACCACGCGCCTGTCCATGGTTGCTAAATGTACTTTTCATTTAAGATTTTGTTGGCATTAGTAATGTATAATCTAGTACAACCCAGTGACCTCACAGTAGCCACAAAGCAAGTCGGATACCAAATGTTATGCTGATGCCACGGACAAAATGTTTTTACGTGCTTTTTCATGAGCAGTTTGGAAGGTTTGGCAACAGTGTAAATGTAGAGTTCACTTCGACTCAAAACAAATGTCATTAATATTTGTGATAGAGCAGAGTTATGTATATCCACGCAAAGAGGAAAGATTATAGTTTCTTACAGTATGAATATAATTCCTGTCCGTGGTCGGGTTCTTGCGCTATCACTTACGAAACATTTAGCACGGGTTAATCGCCTATACCACGCTGACCGGAGAGAACCAGACAACGCCCACTTAGGTTCCCTATTAGTAGACCTCCCAGTGGCGCACTCGAGAGGGGGGCTTTGGGGCTAAAGCCCTCCCCCCCCCCCAGAAACCCTCAAAAGCACCATTTAATTTATATGTAAAGCTCTTCACTTTTAATATATCTTATGAATGATACATTTTGATGAAAATAATATTGAAACAAACAAATAATTAAAAGAAAGAAAGAAATCAAAACACCTTGTTGCGTCTTGAGTTTAGCGCTGTGGTCAGTTTGCGGTATTTTCTTCATTTTAGAGCTGCGCTTTGTTTTTATGACCGCCACACGCTCTAGTGGCAACTTTTTAGACCCAGCCTAAGTTTCACTCGGCACCCCTAATCAGCAGCGCTGCCACTTTCAAATAGTGCATTTCCGATTCCGAAGAATTGGATTTGTTAGAACAATTTTGGGGGGCTGACCAGCAGAGGCGTATGCAGGGGGGCAGCCCCCCCATTAGGCGTAGAAATTTTATCAAAATAACTGGTCACGTTTAATAATTTATACGAAATTTACAAAATTTGAAAAATGTCTCTTTAATAATTGGCAACCTTACTTAGTTTTCCAAATCCTTTAGGCCTACCTACCTTTTTCTGTCATCATCTCACTTTTAAATAAGTTGTATAACAAAAATGTCATAAGGTATTAAGTGTAAATAATAGCTATTCTTACTCTCAAACGCGTTTTAACTTTTAAGCCCTCACCCAAAAACGTTTACCCCAAAAAAATGTTGCCTCCGGAGGCTGGCGCTACGCCCCAGACCCCCCATCCCTGCTCCGCTGCCACCGTTCTCCCGTCGGTCGGCAATCCTGTGGCGATGAGCGCCCGGAAAACGGGGGGGCCCTGAACAAAGCACATGAAATAAAATTTCAGTATTTATATCAATCAGTTGAAACTAAAATAAAAACTACCGGTAAAATAGTAAGTGTCAGAAAAATATTTTGAAGGTTTCCTGTCAGATTCCTTTTGGTGGTTTTCTAGTTTCGAGAATCTGCACAAAAATAACATAATTTTGGTATTGTATTTAGCCTACTACTTTTTTTCTAAAACCCACCAAATTCATTTTAAAAACCTGATTTTCCAAATTTTTGCCTGCGTTGTTGCTGACCCTCTAGATGGGTTTGTTGGTCTCCTCTGGGGCGGGGACAGTCACTGCGGGGGTGGCTGACTTGCTGCAGTATATCAGTGTCACTGTAAGGAGGAGGCAATTCATTAGGTATTTATCAGGCTATATAGGCACTTATCGTTAAGAACTGGTAATACATTTCATCTTTTAGGTAAATGAGATGACACATACAAATTATAAGCACCTAAATGAAATTGAAAAAAAGTTTAAATACTCCCGATCTCCATCATTCTATTTTATTTTATTTTATTTTTTATTTTTTTATTTATATATCTATTTGCAACAGGCAATGTAGCCTACTAGTGCAAATTTAATAGAGAAGGGAGGAGGGGAAAACCCGGGGGTACGGCACATAGCCTACTCCTACCGAAAAGTACCAAGGAGACCAACGGCTTTACGTTCCCATCCGAAAGGACGGTGTAACTTTTGACAGTCATATAGGTTCCTCCACTAACCCGGACTGCCGAGCAGACGGCGCCAAGGAGAACGAAGCGTCACACAAGCTTACGAACCTAGTCTGCTCTAGCCAGCGATATACGTGTGTTTCAGGGCAGAGCGACGACCCACTCAACCCCTGACCACGCCCGATGTTGCTTAACTTCAGTGTTCGAGTGGGAACTGGTTAAACGACCGCGGCTAAATCGCTGGCATGGCATGGCATTGGATGAGCGCAGCAAAGACTTTAATTTCACTTACCCTGGAGAAAAATAGCTAGGGTGTTTATTTGTCTGTTTGTTCGCACTCTAGGCCTACCGGGCAAACAGCATAAAAATGCAATCTTGATGAAAATTTCAGGGGACCTTCGAAATCTCTGAACTTAGATCTACAATGTTTTTGGATTCAATCGAAGAAAATTTCTTATAAAAGTCGTACTATTAAGATTTTCTTTGATTTTCAATGCAATATTTTTGTCATAGTATAAGGCCCGCGACCGGGCAAACGGATACTCCAATCTTGATGAAACTTAATGGAGAGAGAAGATTAAAGTGGTTCGGACATGTCAAGAGAATGGAAAGATCAAGATTACTGAGAAGGATGATGGAATTGGAAATTCCAGGTAGGAGACCAAGGGCAGACCACGACAACAATGGCAGATTAGTGTGAGAAAAGATGTAGAACAGCGTTTATGAAGATTTTTATTATACAGAAAGAAGATGTGCAAATTTAAAAGGAGTTGGTAGGCGGCACTCTTGTCGAAAGCTCTTCTCTGAGATGGGTATACTACCTTAGCGGATCTCTATATCTTTGAATCGGTGATGAGCACCCGCAAGAGACTTCATGAATTTGGAAGAAATGAGGATTGCCATAATTATGCTACCAGACAGCAGAGAGACCTACACCGGGACACAGTAGGGCTAGCCATGGGACTGAAAAAGCCCTAGTAACCAGGGGATCCGACTATACAATAACCTGCCAGCTGAGCCTCAAGGACATTGGGAGTGAAGATAGTTTTAAAACTAAACTAAAAAACCTTTTTACTCTGTAACTCATTTTATTTCATTGACAATTTTCTGTGATTCTAGTTGAACTCTTTTAGATTAATTCATACTACTACTGTGACTATGTATAATATCCCATGTACCTGTTACTCTTTCGGGGATCTATGTACAATAAATAAATGAATATGAATATGAATATGATATGATGAATATTAGTTTGGAAAAGGCCAACTGGCTAGTTTAGTAGTATAGATTGGAGAAGGGTTGACAGGTTGGGAAAGTATAGAGAACAAAAAGTCCAGCCTGAAGGGCTGGGGGCGACAAAACTTTTCACCTGCTGATGACAACTGCAGCTAATTTGAAGTTGTTTGTTACCTTAATCCACGACGCGTTTCGTCCCAGGCTGGGCTTCTTGTTCTCTATACTTTCCCAACCTGTCAACCCTTCTCCAATCTATACTGAATTTATATATGTTGTAATTATGGGGACAATCGGAATAATATTTCTCACAAAAATCGTACCTTTAGGGCAATGATTGGTCAATATGACCTCGCCGCCCCGCACCTTTTCGCGGCTGGCACAACAACGCGCGTGTCGGCTCTCGGTCTGTTTCAGACTCGCAGTCGGTCGTCTCGCATTGTTGAAGGAAGACATGGTTCACTCTTGCTTGCTTTTGTCTTAATAATGATGACAATGACAATGAATACAACAATGACGCCACGAAACATTAATCATTGCCTCATTGGACAAAAATAATCAACCATAATAGGTCATCCATCAACGAGAGTCGGAAAAGCGCTCCCAAAGTGGCCAAGTAACTTAGTAGTAACTTTGAAATGAAGACATGAGGTGTTTCCAGTAATTTTATTGTTGTTTTTTGGTTTTTTTGATGCAGATAATATCTTATACAGTTAGACCTATCTTATTATTGTTGTTCACCTCAAATGGAGATAAAAGATTGGTTTGAACCATCGTGATGGCAAGAAAATAGTACAATTATTGTCATGAATTTAAAATGTTACTTTACCCAATACCTTTCAATGTCAAAGCAAAAACAATTGTAATATGAATAAAGTTACAGTTTATTTTAAGAGGCCCTACATTACACATGGAATAATCAACGTTTCATACTAATTTCATACAACTGTTTCAAGCCCAGACATAAAAACAAAACAATGTAGGCCTAGAGTTGATGTCGGCCCAGTTTGAACGACCTTCGAAATGGTCACGTGATCAACTCAACACAACCAACACAGAAAAACTAAAAATGCTAGCTTTTTGGATCTTGTATCTGGCCAAAGGAAGAAGTCAACAAGACGGAGCGCTTGAAGTTCATTAGATCTTGGCCCGAAGCCAAGACTGACCAGCAATTATGTAGTTGGTGGGGCAGGAGAGGGGGACAGCGCTGCAGAACCATAACTCACTGCCACACAAAGCATTTCTTGATTAGAACCGTATAATACTTACGCTTATCACATTTATGTTTTTTGGTCATGTTTTTTTGTAAATTTATTCATTGGCGTAGGAGGAGGCCTCAAAAGAGTCAAAACGGCAATTTATCAACAAAAATTAAAGGAATACGATATACATTTCCATATTGATATTGAATTTTTTCTTCATTTGATATCACTAGGCTAGGCCTTTTGTGGGCAGCCCTACATTTAAAACTGAATAGCGAGAAAGAAGAATGGCTGAAGAAGACCCTCTCTGCACAGGAAATTAAATATACTTGGGCTGACACATTTAAACGTTTAGTAATTTATGACTGAAATTAAACGCCCGCTTGCAAAGAAACTGATTTCTCTTTCCACCCTCGAGATCAAAACGCACTAAGTACAAATGCCGCCAGTGTTATTTGACCCGCTCAGTGTGGGTGTGGCTTCTTTTGTTCATCACACAACTTTCTCAAGGTCAACCATTCTAAGTAGGAAATATTCAGGAACAATTAGCGAAGGTTGGCATTGGGAGAATGGTTCACGTGAAAACAAAGCTAGTTGAGTAGTTTAAACTAGGGAATTACACCTAAATGAAATTGGGCAGCCTTATAATAATATATTATGTTAATATTTAATACAATCCAGAAATTACAAAATCCATCCCGATCGGGGTTAGAACCCGAGTCTCCCACTTTCCAGGCGGGTGCCTTAGCCAACTAGACCACCGAGACAGTAACTATTTAACTTCTGTATTGTAGTTACATTATAGAACTTGAATGGATGGAAAAATAAAGCATCGAAACACTGTTGCTGTTGAATTGACCAAACAAACATTATTTATAATGTCATTGCCTTACGCAGGTATGAGCGAGGGTATATTTCTCGATTTGGATAGTCGGGAAACACTCCCGTCGGTGGATCCGTCGGTGGATCCCGTAGGTGGATCCCGTAGGTGGTAACCTACGGAAGTACGGGTGGGATCCAAATCGAGAAATATATTATGTAATCAAAATGTTAATGGAAAAGCCATCACTATAGCCTAGGACAAAGACTCACCCCTGTGTCCGTACCTGTAACAAGACCCTCCTGCGACAGAGCGTCGTGTAGCATCTCGGCGTCGGTCAGATTCCTCAGGTCGACGTAGCAGATAACCAGTGAGATGTTCGTCAGCGAGTCCTGGCCGATACAGACGCTGACACGGCCTTGAAAAACATCTTCGTGGCCTTTATCACGGAGTCAGCCGTGCAGCCCACGCAACAGCAGCGCTGCGGAAAACGTAGAACTTAGTATGCGTGCTCCAACAAAAGAATGCAGATGCTTGGTAGTGGTGTGGGGTAATGTAGTATGAATGAGCGGTAAATGGAATGTTGCCTTTGGTATGAAAGAGAAATATCTTTTACAAATGCAAGCAAAAATTATCTGTGCTAGATCACCAGGTTCCTCCGTGCATTAGACTTAGATCCACGCTGATCTAGTGTGAATAGAGTTGACAAAGTTGTTATGTTGGGAAAACGATTTCAAGCTATTTGCATTCTTTCGTTCACTATCATCCCTGGACCTTCTGCATTGGAAGCAGAAACGCTAACCACGAGACAAACGAGACAAAATGAATTTTGAAGACTGAGTGTTGCCAACTAAATTACGCCTAGTAAAAAATATTACCTTGACCAATTATTTGACTGGACAAGAATACTTTGTCAACTGACAATATTTGACAAGTCAATCGGCTGGCTTGCCATCACTACTTACTCTGTTCTGTTATGCATAGATAAATAAAAAACAAACAAACAACCAGAGCAAGTTATTTGCAAAGGCCACTTAAATCACCTACCTACCTATACGTAGGCCTAGGCCTACTCATTAAAAAATAAGTTTTACTGTAGGCTAAAATAAAAGGCAAGATGACTTGGATGGGTTGATTCTCAACCGGAGGTTCTTCCATGGTTGAGCGAGGCAGTGCAGACAGCTACATCACTAAACTGTAACAAAGAAGGGACGAGTTTGAGTTGAGACACTGAGTGATGGGATCTAATACTATTGGTAGTTACCAAAGTGTAATCTATCAGTGAATGTCAACGGGTATTGCTACCGGTTATCAAGCCAGAACCTTTATCAATACAGTACGCGTGCCGTTACCTGTAGCCAAACAAGTCACCAAGTGCATACAAGGGACTCGTAATGTTTCAGTTTGTCCAAGTCTGTAAGTACTTAAACGGAAACTGTAACTGTATAATCGTACCGTCAGTCATACGAATAATTATTCACTAGTTGTACGGTCATTGGACGATACCACCTAACATGGGCTAATAGCTCCACTACCACAGTGCAGTGTGGCAACATGGTAGCACATTGAGTTCTATGCGAAAGGTTGTCGGTTCAAATCATTGTTAGGTAGGCTACTTTTCTTACTACGTAAATGATTTCATTACATCTGGCCTCGTCGCAGACGCAATTCTACGTCAGAGATAATAAAAGTGTGTAAAGCTGAGGTGTTTTTTATTTAAATTAATTAACTTGAATCATAGATTTAAATCAAATGCACTTTTTCTTCATTATACCTACGTACATTCTCTAGCCTACCTGAATCAGTTTTCCTTAAAATAATTTTTCAAGAATAGGCCTAATTTCTGAAACGCTGTGAAAGTGTTTGATCGCTCACCAACTTGACAAGTTTGAAAAAATCTTAGGCCCTATTTAAATCGGAAAGTTGACAAAAAAAAAATAGGCCCTAGTCTAGGCCTAAATCAAATACATCATGATTTTTATTTTTTAGAAAAATTTACAAAAATCACCCTGAGCCACCAACAACCGCTTAATTGAGGATTAATTGGAAAGTAACAAACAAAACGGAAAGAAGGTTCATGTGTAATGTTGGCCTAGCCGTAGGCCTATGTTCAGGGATTCAGCACTGCTAGCGTAGGTATTTTGTCAGCACTTCTACAACACAAATGGTGTCTTAATTATTACGATGTGAAAATGTGAAAGCTGCGCTGACCAACAGCCTGTCCTGTAGGTCTACCAATTTCATCAGTGACCGTACTAGGCTAGGGACTATTATTAGGGAAGTCTAGAGCCAATCAAATATTTCACCCTATGAATAGACTGTAGACCTACGAATAGGATAGGGATTAATATGCTAACTTATATGTTTTAGTGTGCTTTTTAGCTTATGGAAAATTGTACTATAATTAAGACCTACAACCTATCAATTAAATATCAGTAAGACCAAGAAATTAATGTCAGGTTATGCAATGAGGACATGCCCATTGAACAAATTCAAACTGCAAAGTTTCTAGGACTATAGGTAGATGACAAGTTATCTTGGGACGATCACACTGACTTCGTAGCAAACAAACTTAGCTCCAATTTATATTGCAAAAATTAAAAACACATGCAGACACTAAATTATTATTAACTGCCTATTATGCATGAATTGAATCACACCTAAGATATGGATTGATTGTGTGGGGAAATTCGTCCAAAAAGAATTATCAGCGTAATTTTTATCATGCAAAAGAAAGCAATTAGAATTTAATAGGTCAAATGAAAAAACGGGACACATGTAGAAGACAATTTAAACAGCTTAACATTCTAACACTAGCATGCCTCTACATATACAAAATCATACTATATTTTTAAAAACATAGAGAGAGAACTTGTTAACAAGAAACAACAATAACCATAGTTACAAGACAAGGAGGAGAAATGACATATTTATTGTATCACACAGACTAGCATCATGAGAAAAGCCCCTCATATCAAACCCTCGAAAAATTGCGAAGTAATGGACTTGCCGGGTCTCAAATCCACTCGCCACGAGGTTGGCGCGGCAATCCGGGGTCTGGGGCAAAGCCCCAGCCGCCGGAGGCTTTTTTGCCGAAGGCAATTTTTTTTGAAAACTACCCCTAGTTAAAGGGATCGTTCACCTCTTATGTAAAGGTTTACATAGACATCTATTTGCCTAAGTAGACTCCATTTACAACAAATGATGACCAAAAATAATCATAGTAATGCTAAATTAATTGTTAAATGTGCAAAGAAATTTCGTTCATCTTCCCCACTTATCAGTCGTGGCAACAGTGCACGAGTAGCGGCCGGCAGTGTCGAGGCGAGCTGCGTCATCGTAATGGGCTATCACTTAGCACGCGACACAAGCTTTGAAGGAGGGTGGGGGATAAGACATTGATACTCGGTTTAAATTAGGTCGAAACAAAACACAATTGTGCATCTCTCAACCCGGCTGAGATGGATTTGGCAATTTCTGGATTGATTTACATAACATGTACATCTGTTATTCACACTAAGCAAAATACAAATACGGCGACGCCTATACAATCTTGTAATCTCGTGTATGGAGCACAGCAGTCATGTCACTGTTTACAATAGAATAAGCAGGAAAAGGTGAATAACGTACCAATAGGGTGCACTTTCAGGCTTGACGATGACTATTTTTGTGTACTTGGAACGATCATATTTCCTTTAAAACTTTTCATTTAATTTAATTTATTGTCTTGTCTTGTCTCTACGCTAGGTACGGCCATTCCATTAGCACAAGTATCGAGTGATTATTACGAAATAATGAAATTCAGCTGTTTCGACAATCGACTTGTTAGATATGCGCAAGTGTCTCTCCCCCCCCCCCCCCCCTCCCCGGGCTACCAGTCGAAAGATTAAATGCTGATGCACTATGCCAGTACTCTTTGTATGTTGTCCAATATGCTGTTGATGGTCAATTTTTATCTATGTTTATGTTTGGAATGGTTCTTATATATTATGTGCCAGCCTGCATCTACTCGAAAAACAATTGTTTACGGTATCTTTTTACAGTGCGTTATAATATATAGATAGTACAAGCGTCAAACGGGAGACTTATTCGGGAGGTCCCCGGTTCGAATGTTCGATACTTACCACTGGCAACCCTGACATTTACATTTTTACGAAAACTGACGCTATCCCATAGCTACTTTATTTAGCAGTAAATTTTTCAAAACAAGTGTTGTTGACCAGTGTTATGTATTGTTAGTGATTGTGAACGCGGGTCTTCCGCTTTGGTTTTAGTAGAACAGACTATTTCGACAGATAGACCGGGACCTGCCTCACGCGTTACACATCGCTAGTGGATGTGCAGTGTTGCAACACATCGCCAGCTCAAGAACAGTGACGTCACTGTTCTTGAGCGCGGCGATGAATTTAAAGACCCCTATTGACGTAGGTCGGGAAATATACACAAACTACCTAGTGTTTATGATTCTATTTGATATTAAGACTAACTTGTTAAAGAGGTGAACGGACACTTTAAGTGACCTAAAACACGATTTTAGGCAAATTTCAATGACAAATAAGTGTTAAATAGGAAGCCAATATTGTCTACATGATCGATTGCTTATACCTGAATTAAATTAGTCGACAGTCCGCTTGGAAGACATGTGATCTAGCTGTCCAAGCAGAATATGGCTTTATCTTTATGGTGACGAGGAAGATAAAGACGGCCACAGAGATGCTACATATAATTTTTGTCTTGTAACACTAACACGTCTTTCACCCGAATCAGCTGACTACTACTGAGGGCAAGCTGACTGTTTCAGGGCTTTCAGTGTTTATGTTATTGTATGTTTATGTTTATGACTCATTCATCAGTCAGGAGGAACTTGCCGCGTAGCATCTATCCTGAATTTGCTGCTAAAACAAACCTTCCTTTTTGTTTGCATGCGACAAGTGCACGAATGTCCGCCGGCATGTCATAAAAAACTCCCATAACTGTGGGTCGAGTCTTTGCCCTGCTCATTGTAGTTGGTAAGGTTTGAAGGATTGGTGGTGTTGGCCGGGGGGGGGGGGGTCAAAGTTCCGACAACTTCATTTTTTCGGTTCCACCAGGACTGCCGCTGCTCGATATTTAGAAAAAATTTAAATTAAAAGTTATGATTTGAATTGCTTTGAAGGATTTACCCAGTAGTATTGAGACAAGGGATTAAATATGTCAACTCGCTAGGAGACTTTGTAACTCGCCAGTGGCGAGCTTTGGAACAATAGAGGCAAATTTTAGATTTCCTGGAAACTGAGTGTTTTACAATCCCTTCATATTGTGGGGAAGTAAACTATGATTTGACTCTTTCATTCCTTAAATTTGTACAGTCAAGTTAGGCCTATATAAAAGGAACTTATGAAAATAAGTAACAGTTCCTGGAAAATTGGAACTAGTTCCTCCCTTAGTTCCTGTCTGGAAAAAGGAACTAGTTCCTTCCTTAGTTCCTTAAAAAGGAACTAGTTCCTAGGAACTGGAACGGTTTAGTTCCGTTCCTTTCCTACCCAACACTGCCATTCCGAACCTGGCTAGAGTTGTTTGTCGCATTCTTCTGCAGTGATTCCGCAAAAAACACGTTGTTGAAAAGAAGAAATGCAATTTGAATGTTACCGTTAGGCCTAGAATTCTTAAAAGACTAGGGCCTAGCTAGCCTAAACATTGAAAGAACGCCTTCTACCACAATGGAAACCGAAACTATGTGCTTTTGATGATAGATTACGATCGAGTTGACATGGAGTTAAAAATCATCGCGGCACGACGTCAAAAGGCTTTAAAAAACGGGATAATTTGAGATCTCGACACCCCCGATTAAACATGAACATGTAGCGGAAAAGTAGCGCGCTATTTATCTTGTGTAGCGCGAATGTAGCGCCGCTACATCTAAAAAAAGTATCGAAACAGTAGGTCTAGCGAAGCTAGCGTCCCCAAGACTGGTTATTTTCTAACCGGTGGTCACAGGGCGAAGGTATAGGCCTAGTCGTCAGGCGATAGTTCTACGATCCTTCGGCAGAAGCATTCTTAACTGAAAATCCCTATAGCTAGGCCTACTAGGGGCTAGACGGCAGACCTATGCGGAAGCGACATTCCTTTTACTGCACCTTCACACCACCTAGGCATCCCTAGCAAATAGGCCTAGGCCCTAGGGCCTAGGCCTATGATAACAATAAACCCATGTCATTCAATGTTACAATACACGGATGCTAATAAAACTGAGCTGAACCAACTGTAGGCTAGGCCTAGGCCTAGCTAGTTAGACTAGCATAGGGAAGAAGGGAGGTTAGGCCTAGGTTGTGCAATATGTACAGGGCGTCTAGGGGAAGTAAGGGGTGGGGGGACATCTGCAATAGGCTGCAGGAGGGGCTTTACAGGAGAAGGGGGGATCATTCATGGAAGTTCCAGCGTCAAGTAGTAAGAACGGATATGGGTCGGTATGGTTTCATGGAAAGGACCCGGACCGTTCCGTTAGGGAATGGAATGACTTGTCGGGGGATATTGTAGGTAGGGGCCTAGGCCTAGTGGGTCTTTAAGGGAATTTAGATCGTTTTTAGGGGGGGACAGTAATTAGGTCTGGGGGGAGTGAGTGGTTGCCACCGGGTGGAAGAGCCCATTTGTAACCGTTAAGAAATGTTATGTTATTGGGCTAAGTTCTTTAATTATACAAGGGTGCAAATCAATTGATTGTATGAAAAGAATAGGCTAGGGCCAATAGGCCCTACCCTAGGCCTAGGATAAGAATTCAACTTGACGTGCACATGGTTGGTAGGCCAACCTAGGCCTAGGCCTAACCCTAGACCCAACTAGGGCCTTAAATGTTCATTTAATCATAGTTTTATGCAACCTACTATCTATTGCTACATTACTGTATAATTAAGATTTCATATACTAAATAAATAATAATAATAATAACAATGAGCTAAATTTACCTTTAGCCGTAAAAGATTGGTAGCAGTAGCCGCCATGTTGTCGATAGAGTATTATCGATTAATCGGTCGACAAAGTCGACCGTTCTCTGATCGCATGTCCTCTCGTAAACTTCTGCTTGCCTGATACAAAATTCTGAATTTAAGCAAATTTTCGCCGCTGTTTGGTGGTTTTGTACGAAAGTTGGTCGGTCAACCGAGTCGATAGTCCTTTAATAATCGATAGTATATATCGACTAGTCGATAGTCCCTCAATAATCGATAGTATATATCGATTAGTTGATACGAAGTCGACCGTTCACCCGCGCACATTCAAATAAAATTAAAACTACGAACCGCAGTAGAAACAACGGTCGGGGACCTTGACATCCAAACATTGTTGTTTCTGCGAGATTCCCTAAACAATTAACCCGCGCTCATTCAAAAAAATTAAAACTAGCAAACTGCAGTAAAAACAACGGTCAGGGACCTAGACAACTAAACATTGTTGTTTCTGCGAGATTCCCGAAACAATACGGTAAAAAATGAAAACTAGCAAATTGCAGTAAAAACAATTCGATCCAGGTACCTATGACACTAAACAGTGTTACCGAATCCCAAATTACCCGCGCACATTCAAATAAATGAAAACAGCAAACTCAGTAAAAAACAACAGTTAAGGACATTGACATCTAAACATTGTTGTTACTGCGAGATTCCCGAAACAATTATCCCGTGCCCATTCAAATAAATGAAAACTGGAGAGATGCAGTAGTAATAACGGCCAGGGACCTAAACATTGTTGTTTCTGCGAGTCCCGAAACATTTAAATAAATTAAAACTAGCAAAACTAACCCGCACACATTCAAATAAATGAAAACTAGCGAACCACCAACCCGCATAAATTCAAATGAAAAAAGCTCGTCTCGAGATTCTACACCCAAACACAGTTACTGCAGTCAATACATGAAACGAGATACTCAAATAGTGTACGCAGATTCCAGAATGAGCCCGCGCAGATTCAAATAAATGAAATTTTACATGGAAATAAAAACAAGTTGGTAAACGAGATACCCAAATATTGATACGGTACTACAAATTCGGAAACTAGAATGAACCAGCGCAGATTCAAATAGCTCAAAATATGTTATCCACAGCAGCCATACACATTTCCAATATGGAAATTGCTCAACTGAGATTTTACTCCAGGAGCTTGCCAGAAGTGGCAACCAATACTACGACAGCTCGTCTAGGAAACTATCGTAGCATGGCATTTGGTAATTCACTTAATTCTAAATTGACTTACCTTTCATTTGATGGCTACAATCTTCTCAATGTGCAAAGGGGAGGGGATGGGAGAAGCCTAAGGAAATTTTCCCCAGCTTGTTGCATAATATTTTCCAGGTGTGTGAATCACATATAAATCACAATTAGAGTTAGGACTGCCAAAAACATAAATCTCAACAAAATAGTTTTGAAAGAAGGAAGCTCTTAATTAGATGGTAATGTTACAGTAGTCCCACAATGGAACTCCGATATAAAATATGCCACGATTTCAACTCACAAAAATGAGTACCGGTGCCTTATTAGCAACTTTGCGATCTCTACGCATGCGTTAACTAATTTGAGAGGTGGAACATGAAAATAATCCGCGATGCAAAGATGATCCAGAAAGCGCTTATCGAGTTTTTTTTTCAGTACCGGAAGGACTCGCTAGCAGCACTATAGATATTTATAATTTTATAGCCACAAAGATCGTAAAGGCAAGCTACATTATCCAGTAGGCCCAGGCTTTGTATAATATACATGGGTTGACGTGCAAACTAGGCTAGCTAGTCCTTCCTGGCCTACGCCCACAAAGCTGCCACAGTCACAATATCACATCGAGTTTGATGAGGTGACAATTTTCTTTTCTTAACTTTATCATTTGTAATGGATCAAAAATTGACTTGGCAAGAGATAATTTCATATTTAGGTAATGGTATAAGACATACAGTTGAGGGGGCGCTGTTTTGCTGCAAGGCAGGCAATTCGGGCCGATGTAAACACATCGTGGCAATGTTGATGTAAAAATTGATGAACAATAGAACAGACCTACAGTCAGCACCACTACTCATGTACATCGCCATCTATATTATGGTGTGTTAAAAAAGATAGAAGATTAAAGAATGCTGTAATCTGTTCTAGCTATAGCGCTGCTTGACGAGTCCTTCGGTAACTAAATGTTTTGAAACTTTTCTCTTTATACGCTAGATGGCATTGTGTTCCTTTGTTTCGCGGATAGTCTAACAAATTATTTTACACTAGCTATTCCACGATGCAAAATATTGAATGAATTTGAATGTACCACGATAAAAAATTTACACCTGCAGATGAAGGTAGTATTTAAGAATAACATCCCACTCTATTTCCACCCAAACAGTTTAATCTACAAAAAATGTGGCCTTTTTGAAGAGGGAGGGGGGGGGGGGGATAATCTTCCTTCTGCAAAAAAAACAAAAAACAAGACGAGAACGAGGGCTAATTGTATCACCTTTACAATAAATGAAGAGGTCAATATTGAACCCACAATAATTATAATTACTTGAATTAGGTATATGTGCATCTCACAAAACACTAGGCAATATCGAAAAAGTGATTTTACATATCCCATGTACAGTAAACATTTTTGCAGCAAAATTAAGTACCGATAATCAATTCCATAATTTAAAGTCGTAGGACTACTGATGATAATATTTTTATGTTTGTCCATGAAGACTATAATAGTTCTTAAGGAACTACATAGGAATTATTAATCAATTTTTTTTATATTGCACAAGCGTTTGAAAGAGTTTTCAAAATACCTATACCAGTCGATTTTGCAGTATTAATATTAGTGGTAGGTTGGTTTAGGTGAATGAGGGCAGGTTTGAAGAAGAAAGAAGTGGTTGAGACTAGGGATGACATCGATTAAGGTTTTAGTTAACCGATTAATCGCTTGTAAAAACCGGTTTTTAATCAGTTAATTAAAAATAAAAATAAACGCTTTAAATCATGTATTACGAGCGCGAGTGCTCTAGCGGGCCAACTAGCACTGCAATAGAATCTCAGTCACGCTCAGCTCCGCCCATCGCAGGCGTCACCAGCACGTATCAGCCGACATCGTCATCCACGTCCAAACAGCTGGGAGCAAGCTGTTAGCCTATAAACTTTAGGCCTAGGTCTAGCGCGTAGACAAAGGAACTAGATCGAATTATTTGCCCCGGAATGAACAAAAACAAATGTGACCAACAACTTTCGTGGAGACCTGAACTACAAAGACTAATAATGAATTATCTGACAGTAAAATATTCATAAATAACTCGTAAATAGGACCGATCGGCGTGACAGCAATAAAAACATTCCAGTGGAGCAAGAGATAGCGAGCGACGCGCTGCGCACAGGCTCTGTGCATGCTCTCCTCCAGGCAGACGAGTGGCGGCTGACGTCACGATGTTGCCAGCCGAGAAACAGAGAAATAACAACTCTCGTGCAACGTAGCGACCAGTAGCGGCGACTCGTGGCCCGGACGGCAGGGTGGGAGACAGCGCGGCAAATACAAATGAATATAATAGCCACATAATATCGCTGTTTAAATAATCGGTTATTGCCCATGTAACCGGTTGTAGCGTACATCGGCCTTCTGCCCCCGGGCGTGTGTTTAGGGGAGATATTTCGTAAGGTGGGGCTAAAGGAGAGAAGTTAACTACAAGAAACTTGTTCCTATTCAGCTACGGACATGTTTTCTTGTAAGTGTAGAGGATGGAACGCCTGCTGCGTGCCTTGCAGCCGGCAATAGTAAGTAGTAGTAGTTCAGCAACCCTCTGTGTGCGTGTGTGAAGAGAATGGAACGCTTGCTGCGTGCCTTGCGGACGGCAATTGTTCAGCGACCCTCTGTGTGCGTGTGTGAAGAGAATGGAACGCTTGCTGCGTGCCTTGCGGCCGGCAATAGTTCGGCAATTCTCTGTGTGTGTGTGTGTGTGTGTGTGTGTAGGTTGTGTTAGTGTGTAAGTGTTAAGGTATTTCGTTGTCACTTTGAATTTGAAGTCCTTATTCTGAGAAAAGTTTAGGAGTGAAAATGGACGAAAAAGACTTATAAAAATCTCAAAAGCGATCACTGATTTTTGGTCTATCAGAGATTCATTGTAAATATTCTAAGACTAAGACAAGTAAAACGAACACGAAAAAGACTTATAAAAATATCAGAAGTTAACCCTTCTGTAAATATTCTTAAGTATTTACAACAAGTTAATTGAACGTGAAAAAGACTTGTAAAATTATCTGGAGTTTTCACTCTAAGAAAAATATTCTCAGTCTTTTGGACAAGTAAAATAACCACGGAAAAGACTTATGAAAATCTCAAGTCTTGACAAGAATTAAAACAAACATTAATGCAAACACCCTCTACGTCATTGTTATTCATAAGTGGGCTTGTGGTCTATCTCGCGCCTCGAACTAGATCAAAGACTTAACCCAGCCTCGATTGTAAGCTTATGTAATTAGACTAATTGTTAAGTAATACACACGACTCTTACCTTGATTTTTACTTTGAAACTATGGTGGGATTTCGCAAATACACTGAGTGGCACTCTAGTTACTTTTAATAGTTAATAATGGTATATTTTCTTAGCAAAGGCGAGAGAATTAACTTGTGATTGTGACTTGAGCGCTGGCGATCAGGCGAAGTGGGGTCGGTCCGGTGGTGAAACAAAGCAACTGTTTTTTACCTCGCCTGCACAAGAAATAGTTCGGGAGCGCGTTTTTTTAAACATGACGTTGAGGTCGGGGTGTTACACGGTTACAAAAATGAATCCGTTATTAATCGGTTAACGATTAATCGTCGTCATCGAGACAGCACGACAGTGGCGTGCGGTGACCTGTTGGAGTGGGTATGCTATCGGCCTAATAGTCGATCCGCAGGGGGTCTGGGGGGGAAGGCCCCCCAGGTTAGATTTTTTTAAAAATCACAATTGTGACGGTGCAAATCTACGCGTTTTAGACATTATTTTTGGATTAGAGAGATTGGTAAAAATGCGAAATAAATGCATGTTTTTAGCACAAAGACCGTTAATTACGATTATAGTTAAACTACAAAAATTAAATAAAAGCTAACTAAATGGAATTTACTTGGTATTCTCTTTCATATTCAACTACTTAAAAGCTGTTACACGTGAACCAGTTATTTGAGACACTAAGACAATCGATGCCATTCTCTATGACGAAAACACTTCATGCATCTACCTTCTGATCCAGGCTCCCTAGGAGAGTGTAAAAGTGTGTGTAAGTGGTTGTTCTCCTCAGGTCGGAATGCTCGCGGCTGCCCGAAGGCTGGCGATTATTCAGACTCCCTAGGAGAGTGTAAAAGTGTGTGTAAGTAGTTGTTCTCCTCAGGTCGGAAGGCTCGCGGCTGCCCGAAGGCTGGCGATTATTCAGACTCCCTAGGAGAGTGTTAAAGTGTGTACCGTTCCCTGCACTTGCGAGTATACCCGAAAAACATTATAAAACTAGCCGTGAACGCCGAAGTTTGGAGCTTACTCGGCCTAGGTTTTTTGTATTACCTCCCCCTCCCGCCTAGAAGAATGACCGACAGAACTCAATGTTAAAAGACCCATCCTTCAGTCTCCGAGAGTGCTCCGCTTACTTGCTCCCATAAAACAGACCCGAAGTCGAGAGAATGCATTGACCGAGCTGGTGCAACGCAACCCCCATTAGGATGGACAAAAATACAGACCGCGCTAAAGACATTTATCTTACAAAATGTTTATTCTGGCTATGGTAAACATACATTACTGTATTTAATCGAAAAAATACCGATTGAAAGAAAATGTGCTTGAATCATTGGGTATGCACCGCATACCTAGCATACCCAGACCGCACGCCCCTGCAGCACGACCAGTCAACAGTGAGCTAGGCGGGATTTCGATTTGTCGTTGCTAGGCAACAAAGACGGAGCTGTGCTATTAATTAGGAATGTCAACGATTATCATGTATCAATAATATTGGGGCTTAGCCGCGGTCGCTTAGCCGGTTCCCACTCGAACATCGAATTAAAGCAACCTTCGGGCGTGGTCAGGGGTAGAGTGGGTGACCGCTGGTTAGAACAGATGGAGGGTTCGAGAACTAGTGTAACGGCTTCGATCTCCTCGACGTCTGCTTGGCTGTCTGGATTAAGAGTCTTCACAAGACAAACATGTACTCGGCGCGCTCGTAGGCACTCAAATTCAGATGTACAACGCCCTGGAGAAAAATTAAAACTGCATACTAGAATTCTAACATGCACATGACAAAGATATTTTGTGCAGAACAGCATACAACAAACAGAATTGATGTATGTAATACACCATTCACCATTGTTAAGCGTAAAAGTCAACGCAACGGGAGCAACCTTTTCTTGTTCCCGTTGCGCGACCTTATGTGTATCCATGTTGTATAGTAGAATTTATTACATACACCAATTCTGTTTGTTGTTCTGCATAAAAATATCTGTCATGTGCATTTTAGAATTCTTGAATGCAGTTTCAATTTTTCTCCAGGACGTTGTACATCTGAATTTGAGTACCTACGAGCGCGCCGAGTACATGTTTGTCTCGTGAAGACTCTTAAGTGGAGGAACTTATTTGACGGTCAAGGATACACCGTCCTTTCGGATGGGACGTAAAGCCGTTGGTCCCCTTGGTACTTTTCGAAAGGAGTAGGCTACGTGCCGGCACCCCTCTTCCCTTCTCTATAATTGCATAGTGATATTTATCGTTAATAGAGACAATAATAATAAATAATAAATAATATAAATGTTGTATCATGTTACATAGAGAATAGATGTAATTACCTATTAAGGATGCCAAAGGCTGTCTGTAATGATAAAAGAGACAGTGCAAGCTAACCTAAGAGTATGCGACGCGAAAGATAACATAAAGAACAATATAATATCAAAGTTTGGTCCACGTGACTTCTGTTAGAGAGAGAGAGACTAGTTGAAACTAAACTGGGCTAGCTGTTACTGAGGAGGGAGTGATGAAGGGGATGGTCCTGTTAATGGGGGATTGAGATGGAGGCAGTCCACCTAGTACGGTAATGGTTGGGGAAAGTTATACACAGAAATACATACTGTAGTAGGCCAGTTTTTTCCAATTCCTTCTCAGTCCCGGCTTGTCATGAGTGTTGGGGTGAACAGACTATGACACAGCAGTAAAATACATAAACACCATGACACATACAGACTCACCAAGTTTTCGTCACAATTCTCATTCATCAGACACAGTCACTACCTGGCCCATTCACCCTAGTCATAGGTGGTGGAGCACACCAGCAGACACCATCAGAACATCACCACCATCACTTCACATCCACCGCATTTCCACCAGATCACCTTACGCCCCACCACCACCATCACCAGACCACCATTCAGGGACCACACCATGACCACCAGACACCACCACTCACCAACCACCATCACCACCACCACCACATCAACCAGACCACCACATCACCAGCCACCACCACCACCACTCCCCAAACCACCACACCAGAACCACCACCACACCAGACCACCACCACCACCACCACCACCACCACCAGCCACCATCACCAGACCACCATCACCAACACGCTACGCATGAGGATGAATGGGCACAGGCAGGACGTGCCAACCGAGAACCACTCCCCCTGACCACTGATGGAGGCACGACACTTCTATCGCGGAAGGGGCATTGAGGGGGCCCGACAAAAACGAGTTGAACGTCGATGAATGGCGAAATGATTAAAAAGTGACAAGGAGGAAAATAGCGCGCGTCTATGGACGGTGATAATATTGATTGATAATAAATACGGTATTTGGAACACTGTCCTGAAATCAATCTATTTTTGCGCTGGGCATACAGAATTCCTTGCCAGCAAAGTCTGCAGAGGTTTTTTGACGACTTTGCTTGCAAGCAATTACTTACCCACTGAATATTGACTTAAACCCAAACAACTGGTATATTTTTATGAAAAGGTGTTACAAATTAGCCACCCGATAAAATAATCTAAAATTGGGCGAAAGGTTCAAATGAAAACAGACACGACAGGGCAAATTTATACCACTTACAAGAACGACAATCAAGTGAAATACATGAAAGAAAAAAGTACAATCAAGATAAACAAACTGAAACTGGTAAACTTTTGGAAACATAATAAAATACTTAACCTTTTCTATACATTTGAAATATAGCCATTCAAGAGACATTTGTATAGTAAATGATTAGTTTGGGAAAACATTATTTTTTTATATGGCCAAAATGTCAAGAAAAAGAACACCATCAATCATCATGCCATATGACGATTCACATATTTGATCAATTAGTTACAAACAAAATCTTGATATATCAAGTACAAAATAGGCAAATAATGATTGTGATAATAATAATAGGCCTAATAATAATACAAATAATAATAAAAATAATAATAATAATAATAAATTATTAATGTTATTGTATCGTGTTTAGAAATGTTTTTATATATTGATTTATGTTGTCTTGTGGTATGTAACGTAAATGTATTATACATGGATAAAAATAGCAAGAATGCTAGGCTAAAGAATTAATTTGATTAATGAAAAAAAAATCGTAAATGTGGCCATCATTGATTGCCTGGTTATATAGCTAACACACGAGGTCCACTGTGTATTAATCAAGAGTGAATTCCAACTTATCTCGCGGCAAAGGGTTTTGTTGGCCGCACTCCCCTCACATGTTTCCTCACCATTAGATGAGTCTTGTAGGCTGGTTGGGCGGGTGATGATTGTTCCATCCTCTTCTCCTTTATTCTCTAGAGCTGGTGTCACCGACTGGACCCTGCAACACAAAAAAACATCAAGTCTTATAAAATTTATACCTACTGATTGTTCAATAGAAAAAATGATTGATGAAAACAAGTTTACAATACAAGAGTATTTTGGATTTTTTTTTAGAATTAATCAAGAAGGGCCTATATTAGGCCTAGATAAGTAGAGGTAGGTACTAGGTAGTGAAAAATGGTGATAACAAAATTTGTGAATTTTTTTTAATGTCCATTTTATTGCCTAAAATGTTAGAGGCTCTAGGGATGATTTCGGGTCGAAAAATCCGGAACCGGATCCACCCTCGCCGAATCCGGTTCAGAACCGGTTCCTAAACATTTAAATTTTGTTTAGATAAAACATTTATTTATGTGACACTTACTAAAGTGGCTTTCCATTCGTTTGAAGTTGAACTGCAGTGCGCGTCCTTGAAAATACGTGTATGACACAACCTCTGCAGGGTGGCAGCTACCGACTGCAGAATCGCCTAGCTGCCTCATTCTGTTTTTTTGGGATGATTGAGGGGGGGGGGGGGTGAATGGGTACCCGACCGTTGATAATAGCCCAGGTAATGAAATGAGTCGGCGGGTACTCGTTTGATTGTTTTTCGTCTCAAATTCCGCTCAATTAACGCCGCCACTGTTCAGGCTTTCACTCGTCAGCGCGCAGCAGCGGCAGTAAGTGATTCGTCATTAATATGCGCTCGAATTTTGTCTGCGTCGAGCTGCAGTGAGTGAAATCACGAACACCCTGCGCACGAACCACTATTCGTGGTAATCGGCTGATGAGAGACTGACTGAGATATTTATGCAATATCAGTTTCTTCGCAAATTTCTTGAAATCTCGCATAAAGTGCAAAATAACAAACATAATGGTATAAAACTTGTCAAAACGCAAATTAACTCGCGAAATTAAACATTTTAGTGCGCAAAATGTGGGGGGATGGTGGAGGTGCCGGTCCAGAATTTTTGCAAATTTTGGTGGAGGTGCCGGTCCAGACCAAACATTACGCGTGCGGCTGGCAGTTCATCGTTTTGTCACCGGCTCCACGAAAATAGACCGCCAAAATAACGGCATGTATCACGGATTCCGCGACAATAGTCCACCAAAATAACGGCGCGTACAGTAGAACCTCGTTAATTCGAAAATCAGGGGACCTCAAAATTGCCAATTCGAATTATCCAAATTCAATCCATACAAAAAAAAAAAAAATTGTTATACCTTCCTTCATCAATCGTTCGTTATTTTCGGAAACAATATCGGAACAATCGGTTTTTAATATTTCCTATACGCAAACCCCAAGAAAAACCGATGCGATCGCGTATTTAGCTCTTCCGGCCGAGCCGACGAAATCATGCGCTTGTACCAGCCATGCAGCTGACAAAATTGCGCGTTTGCACCAGCCTTTAAGTTAGACTCCGCCTGTTGCGCGCAACGGTGCGCGTGCGCATTAAGATCGCACTTCTAGGAAGAATAGCATCTTTGTTCTAGGCCTAGGCTCCCCTAGGCTTAGACGATGTTTATTACGATGTTATATGACGTTGATTCTTTTTCACCATTCGCCTACGTACGTAGGCCTAATATTCAACTGGATTTAGCGTTGAATAACCAGAAGACGAGTAATGACGGTCAGAAGAACAGACGAAACTGTGAAGGTGACCATCTACACACAGTTGCAAAACGTAACATTGTTCTAGGCCTACACAATCAGTTGGTTACCGGTACGTCTCGCGTTGTGATACAGGGTGAAACTATCTTTATTTAAACTTTAAAGATTTTTTTGCAAAACTTTCCTAATCAAATCGATCTTGAAGTAGGCCTGATCAATCAATTCCAGTTATATTTTAAGTAAACATGAGTGATGTTTTTTTAACGATCTGTACAGCGTTGAAGCGAGCGTCATGATCTTGTGTCACTGCCACAGCTGAAAGATTACGATGTCTTCGGAAGGCAAGGATAACGAACGGTCAGGTTAATGATTTTGGAATGGCCTTTTATTGAAGTGGTAGGGAGGTAGGGCCTATCACTCAAGTGAGGACAGGGCCTGTGTGTTTATTTTTCAATGTTTTTCTGATAGGCCTAAGCATAAATAAATATTTTTCAGATAGTAAAAGATGTTTATTAAAATTCTTTTTGTGTTTTCTCGCAGTTGTCGTTTTTTTTTTCTTGTTTCACTGGAGAATCTATTCTTAGCTCGGTAGCGGCGAGGGGAAGTGGGCCTGCAGGACAAAGTAACACGTACCGCCTGCGCTGAAGACTAGGGAGAGTGAGGGGAGATGCGGGCGGGCAGGGAGTTCTGCTGGCCGGGCGGCAGACAGTACAGAACGATAGGAGGCAAATATCTACACGGCGGCAAAGCTTTGACGGCGGTTTGCAGTCGTTGGGATTACGTGATTGCTTAAAACTGTTTTGAATTATCAGGCAAATTATGAAGGGTATTTTAATGACAGGGGAACTTATTTGTTCGAATTACACGTTATCGAAATTTTGATTTAAACAGATCCTTTAACATGTATGTTCCCATACTCTTGGAGGGAACTGAGTTATTTTACGAATTACACGGCTTTTCGAATTATGGGTGCTCGAATTAACGAGATTTTACTGTACAAATATTTATTTTTGTTTGGCAATAGATTCTGAATAAATTTTTGGGTCACAATGATTGATTCTAAATTTTTGGAATCAATGTCATCCCTACTTAACTTGAAAAGTTCATTTTTTTGGTAATGTTTTTGACCATTTTAATGAAATTGCAAAAAAATGCAAAATTTGGGTTTTTATATAGGCCTAGATAAGTTTTATCACATAATCAATTTAGACGAGGGAACGCAACGAACGAAGTCTACAATTCAAGATAAACGGCGCTTATTCTGTCCCTGTGTTTGTGAGCGACTGTGTGTGCCGAAAATCAGCCAAATTGCTGAACCTAATGCCGTTTAAAAAGCTGTGGGAGGCCAGAAGAAAGTGAAGTAAATTGGTGGAGAGGAAGAAACACTGAGTCTGGCAAGCTTAGTATCTATAGCTTCATGCCGTAGATAATGGTGGAAAACCACCACTTAAACCGACATAGTTGGAACTGAGTTAAGATTATTATTATAATATTGACCTCAAACTTTAAATTTTGTACTGAACCAAACTTAAAAAAAGTTTGGTATGAGTTCGGAATTTCGAACCTTCGTTCATCCCTATTCCTCGGGGATCCGTAACTTGCGGATGTTCAACGGAGGAAATTCCAAACAAGGCCACTCTCACGGAAGTAGGTAGGTAGTGTTGATTGATTGGATATTGGATATTGCTTAACGTCTCATATTCATGCAACTTGGCTAATCGAGACGAAGGGAGGGACGTAAGGGATGACTAGGGGTGGACAGGCCTGTGCTGGTCAGAACCAGCCACAAGCGTATGGGGAGGGCAGGGGTTCTCCCACGTCGTGGTCGTCTTCGTCCGTGTTGTCATTGTCGTCGCCGCCGGGGAGGTAGTCAAAGGGAAGGGGAAAGTTCCCCGACGACGACCCAGAGCTCGCCATTAGTTTCAGGGAGTGAAACTCCCCTACTGACGGGCCAAACCACGAGAAGGTTGCGAGTTGTAATTTGATGGCCAGAGTAGGGCAAAGCAGCACTCCACTCTTGGCACCCCGTCCCATGTCTAGCTGCAGGAGCTTCACAGGAAGGCCTGTTCGGTAATTCGGTACAACGGTTAAACAACCGGTTATTTTGTACACCGAAAAACCGTTGTACAAGTTGCTAAATAACCGGTAGGGCTGTGCGAGTCTCGACTTTTCGAGATTCGAGCGAGATTAAAGTGCTGCTCGAATCTCGCTCGATCTCGAGATCATACTGCTCGGAAAAACGAGTCTCGCTCGATCTCGATCTCAAATTGCTCGAAAAATCTAGTCTTGAGATATCTCCGTCACGGACCACGGTGGTCGTAATTATGCGGGACCTTGCGTTATGCGACGTGGTAAAGTAATATTTATTCCCCGATTTTTGCGTAATAATTTCATATTGCCATGCCACATTGCCGAGAAATCTCTAGGCCTAGGTGAGCTAGGCCAATGGCTATAGGCCTAGGCCTGAGTCCCGGTTCCATTCCGTGATCGGAGCTTTGATAAACCCGAAGATCGGAGGCCTAGGGCCTACTAACAAATGACGCATAAAATAGGCTTCACTTTAAAACACTTTCCTCTACAGAACTAAAGCTAGGCTAGGTACTTCTAGCACTAGCATACACCCAATAAATGACAACAAGACATCCATCTAAATTTTATTTTAGGCCTAGACGAAATTTCACAAATTCGTTGCCAACGCGCATGCGTCTGTCGACGCGTACACAGATCGCGCATTTTGACTGGTCACTGGTAGCGCACTCTATCGTGCGAGCTACTGAACTGAAGCGTGATTTGTGAAGTTGGCGGTAGAGAGCAGAGAGCACTTTATCGACTCGTTATCGACTCCAACGGAGAAACTACTTTATCGGTTTCTTACGACATTCATTAAAGGATCCTTGATTAAAGGGGTATTACCAAGTATTACACTGAGGCCGCTGTAGGTGTTGTTAAAAGTGTTTATACTTATTATTTTCACTACCAAATTAATGTGATTAAACTAATAAAGTTAGAAACAAAAATTATATTTCGTTCAACATGTAGCCTAGGCCTATAAGCCTAGGACCTCTGAGATAGGCTAGGGCTAGGCCTAGGCTACTCCACGCCTGCCCTAGGCCTAGGCCCCTAAGCACTGAACTGAGAAATGTTTACTTTTTAAATATTATTTTTAAGTAGGCCCTATTTTTACTTTTAAAGACGCCTAGGTCTAATTATTTTGTGTATAGGTGATTCTTTCTTTGGGGTCCTACAACAGGCCTAAGCCGGCTAATTTCAGTGCGCTCGATCGCGCTCGAGATTCAAGATTTTTTTCAAATTCTCGCTCGATCTCGCTCGACTTAAAAAAACCCTGCTCGCACAGCCCTAAAACCGGTATTCCGGTTTTTGGTATTTACTGGTATTTTGGTATTAACTGGTTCATCGCTTTTTGGTGTTAACCAGTATAGGCCTACTGGTTTGGTTTCATACCGGTTTACCAATTTCATACCGGTTTTTGGTATAAACTAATAAACCGATTTTTGGTATGACCGGTTATTACAGTAAGATCTCTCTTATCCGATCTCCTCTTATCCGATGTTCCGTGTTAACCGAGCCGCCCAAAAAAAAAAAAAAAATAAAATAAAATAAAATTTTTTTTTTTTTTAATTAAAGTTTTAAATATGTAAATAAAACATAAAAATAATTACAGACGCCGCGCCGCACTTTTTTAAATGTACTCGCATACATTTGTAGGCATGCCTTACGAGTGAGTGCAAAGAAGATAGATCGGCGATATATCTCGACTTTCGAGCAGTGTGCATCAGTGTACTGAGCGTATTAGAGTTCAGTGGTCAGTGTGCGTCGGGCGCATCGCCGGTAAGCGTCAGTGCCACCCACTGAGCATATAGAGGTCAGTGTGCGTCGCGCGCCCTGCGCGTGCGCATACGATCCAGCCATCTCACACACAGCTGTTCAAAGATGGTCGTTGTGGAACTAGATGCAATCATGTTTCAACCGATTCACGAAATTCGTAATCACGACGCATTGAATTGTTATTCCTGGGCTTATCTTATTTCTTTCCCAGACTTATCTTGCGTCGTGAGCTTCAGCGCGGGCATAGTAGTGAGAGGTTTTCCCACATGAGAAAGAGAGCTAGGCCTAGGCCTATGTTTGCATTGTAGGCCTAGGCCTACTGCGTCGAGTTTAGGCCTAGGCCTAGGCCTAGACATACGTTTTTATTACGACATGTAGGCCTAATTGTGTACGTGTGTTCGTGAGCTTGAATTACAAGCTATTAAATCATTTAGTATACCCTGTATGAAGTGTATCGTGTGTATTTTATGTTCCTTTATCCATTACATGTGTCATATATCATTTTACCACATCAGGCTATGCTACGAGAGCAAATAAACAATTGATCCGCGCCATCCGAGTTTTTCGCAAATCCGAGGTGCCCCCGGTCTCATCCAACTCGGATAAGAGAGATCTAACTGTATAGCATGCCGGTTTTTGGTGTTAACAGATTAGATAAACCAATTATCGGTTTAAAACCGGTAAACCATTAGACCGTGTTACCAGTTGAATCGGAAATTGGTGAAACGGTATCACTAGCAATGTGCATCAGCATACTAACTGCTACCAACGATCATAAAATTATGACAAATTGCAATGAACCGTGCGTGTGCGTTTGCGTTATGTTATGCTATGTTATGGCCATTTTCAACATCAACATCGTCTGCGTAGGTGCACTGTGATGTTGTAAAAAATAATCCAAGGGTGGGCCTGATTTACTTGGCATGTACGACGGCGGACGGACAATCAGTCCGTTCGACTAAGAAAAAAGTTTTTTTTCTTCAAATATGTAAAAAGAATAACATTAGTCAGGGCTCAAAAAATACCATGCACAAGATGCCCGCGGCATGTAAAAAAAGTGGTCGGGCGCGTAGATTATTTTCCCACATGCCCGCTCGGGCATGTAGGAAATCTCTCATTATCGCTCGCGCTTAGCTCTCTTCACAAGATAAGACTGGGAAAAAAGATGAGTCCACTTGTCCAGTAACAGGTCCCATGGGCCATGCGTCATGATTGCAGGCCATTAAGATAACTCTCACTGTTCCTTGCATTCTGGTTTATATCTTGTCACAGTCTAGTCAAGGTCACGATGCATTGGCGCCCGGCGGGGGGGGGGGGGGGGGGGGCTGGAGCTCGAATGCTGGCGAGAAAACAAGATAAGGAAAGTCCAGCCTCTGCAGTATCTCTATATTCCCATGTGTTTAATTTCAGTTATCACCTAGCTTTTGACTTCTAACAGATTGAAAATATTAGAATTGTTATGGTAATTATTTACAAGTTATAATCTTTGGTAGATCGCGAGTGGTAAGGCGGGGGGGGGGGGGGGGGGGGGCATACTCACCACACTACCACATGTCGGCGGCATGAACAAAGGACATTATAATTCGAAAGAAAAATGCCGCTATAATGTCCTGCTAACTTATTTTAATTGTTTAAAACAAATTGGCATGTAATTTAGATTTAGATTTAGTTCATTTCATAGGTAGAAGGGCTTACTAGGAGCAATGTCGATGTATGCAATTAGGTAGCATTGGAATCGATTAATAGGAATTGTTCAGTATAAAATAAACCGGTTTATCGGTTATAGAAGTATACCGGTTATTTGGTATAAACCGGTTAATACCGTTGCACCGGCTTTTCTGTTTAAACCGGTATACTAGTGAATACCGATTATCCGGTTATTCGTATAACCGATATACCTATCAATAAATAACGGACATCCGGTTTTAACCGGTATATATACCGAATAAAAGGTATCGGTATTTTGACCATTTACCGACGCCTATACCGGTATTTTCTGACACCGGATACCGGTACGAAAACCTCCATACTGAACAGGCCTATTCACAGGGTCAACATCTGCTGGTTGTTTAGTATTATTTAAAACCAACTCTTCACGAGAGTAGGGCAGTAGTAGGGATGACATGCCAGAATCGATTAATCAATTCCGGATCGATTCCCGTCTGTATCGATTCCAAATTGGGGGAATCGATTCCTCACTATACAATTTAAACCAAGTTTAAACGTTCGCGCGTAGCCGCTCGGCACGCAACAGACGACGACCCAACGTTGCGAGATACATCGCTCCGTGGCGTGAGGCGGGCGGGTGATGTCATAATGGTCTCCGCGGCAAACGACCGCGGAAATATCGCCGCGTATCACGGATTCTGCAGAAAATGACCACCAAAATAACTGTGCATACAATTAAAAGTTTTTCCTGGGAATCGATTTTTAGGTCACAATGATCGATCCCAATTTTTTGGAATCTATTCATCCCAAGCAGGTAGAGTGCACTCACTGTGAACGTTCGCTGGGGTTCCGACCCGGATGTCTGAAGAGAAGCGGATGAGGCAAATATGCGGAGGTCGTGGTACGAGAGTCTGTCATTCAGCTGGGGCATCTGTACGGCCAGCACGTCTGTCCGTCTCTTCCAAGGGGGCGAGAGTGGCATCCGATAGCCGTCCAAAGCTGCGGCCAGGCCTGGGGGGGCACAGAACAGACAGGGTTTATTTATCCAAAAACATAATGCAGTCAAGAAAGATTCCATAGCATTCAAGACCTGATTCACAGCCTGTGTCTACGCGCATACATAACGGCCGCCCCACCCACTATTCACGGTGGTGAATCATGGGTCGACGATGGGATAGGAAATTGTCATCAGTGACGACATCCATATTTGTACCTTGTATAAATCAACGGATTAATAAAATACCACCACAAACCAAATTCAAACCTCCAGCATTTCTCCTCTCAGTCACCGCCGATCCCACCATTATTTCATCTACTTATATCTGGGATGTCCCACTCCACTTCAGGTAAGCTGTTGGTCTCCTATCCTATCTCTAATGTTTCTCACATATCTACTTATATCATGGGATGGTCTACTCCACTTTAGGTAAGCTGTTGGTCTCCATATCTATCTCTACATGTTTCTCACATCATTCTACTTATATCATGGGATGCTACTCCACTTTAGGTAGCTGTTGGTCTCCTATCCTATCTCTACATGTTTCTCACATCATCTACTTATATCATGGGATGCCTACTCCACTTTAGGTAAGTGTTAATACCCGTTAGGTAATACACTAAACATAACTCAAGTGCTCGTACAAGAATAAACCTCAGCCAGGATTCGAACCAAGACCCAGGGCACCCCGAGCAAAGCTGTCCCTCGATTTGTTGCCCGGACAGCTTAAGTCCCGGGTTCGATCCCCGGTGTAGTCACTTTTTTTAATTTAGGCTATGTCTAAAGTACTTAGATGGCAGCGTCATAGTCGCCTGCTATAAAACCAAAGTAAAATATCATATATTATATTCATGATGGTGATAGGCCTATAGACAAAATTAAAAAAAGCGCCTCCACCGGGGATTGAACCACGGACTTTGGCTGTACTGCTCTCTTCCTGGTAAAGACACTTTTTTATTTATTTCTATAATAGTACCATCATTACAGCATGGATTTACAAGGCCAGTTACTACTGAACCAGAGGACCACACATGCATTCACTCTAATGAGATGATGTGTTTAGGCCTAGAGAGTAGGGATGGGCAAAAGCGTGTATCTTACTACACGTGTACACGCTGGCTGTCTGTTCGTGTACACGCGTGCACTATGTATTTTAAGATATCTGAAAAAAAGTTGTAGATGTTTATTTATTACTGTATATTTTTATTGCATTCTGAACAGTATTCACGGCGACGGCGTTCGGTTCAGTTTATCAGTCAGTAAATGACGTGGCTGATGTTTCATTGTCCTAGAAAGTTAAAAGGGTGATGGTATGGTTGTGGCTTGTGTGATGAAGAGGGCGGATGGGGGGAGGGAGAGATAAGGCTTGTGATTTATTTACCATAGTTCCCGTGATACTTGAATAATTGTGCAGCAACTCCTTCGCGCACAGTCGGCATTTAACCTTCTTTCCCGCGTCTATCTTATCAAAGAACTTCCAGTCAAGAGATATTCTAAACAATAAACAGTCATGCGTCACTGACTCTAATCTCAACACGTGTAAACAACTAAGCGGGCGGCGGGTGACTGCGAGCGGTCTGGAACCATCTGGAACATGTCGGCCGGTCAGGTGGTTGGGGGGGGGGGCATACTCACCACACTGCCACATGTCGGCGGCATGAACAAAGGACATTATAATTCGAAAGAAAAATGCCGCTATAATGTCCTGCTAACTTATTTTAATTGTTTAAAACAAATTGGCATGTAATTTAGATTTAGATTTAGTTCATTTCATAGGTAGAAGAGCTTACTAGGAGCAACGTCGATGTATGCAATTAGGTAGCATCGGAATCGATTAAAAGGAATTGTTCAGTATAAAATAAACCGGTTTATCCGTTATAGAAGTATACCGGTTATTTGGTATAAACCGGTTAATACCGTTATACCGGCTTTTCTGTTTAAACCGGTATACTAGTGAATACCGATTATCCGGTTATTCGGTATAAAACGGTATACCTATCAATAAATAACGGACATCCGGTTTTAACCGGTATATATACCGAATAAAAAGGTATCGGTATTTTGACCGTTTACCGACGCCTATACCGGTATTTTCTGACACCGGATACCGGTACGAAAACCTCCATACCGAACAGGCCTATTCACAGGGTCAACATCTGCTGGTTGTTTAGTATTATTTAAAACCAACTCTTCACGAGAGTAGGGCAGGCGGATCGATTCCCGTCTGTATCAATTCCTCACTATACAGTTCAAACCAAGTTTAAACGTTCGCGTGTAGCCGCTCTGCACGCAACAGACGACGACCCAACGTTGCGAGATACATCGCGCCGTGGCGTGAGGCGGGCGGGTGACGTCATAACGGTCTCCACGGCAAACGACCGCGGAAATATTGCCGCGTATCACGGATTCTGCAGAAAATGACCACCAAAATAACTGTGCATACAATTAAAAGTTTTTTCTGGGAATCGATTTTTAGGTCACAATGATCGATCCCAATTTTTTGGAATCTATTCATACCAAGCAGGTAGAGTGCACTCACTGTGAACGTTCGCTGGGGTTCCGACCCGGATGTCTGAAGAGAAGCGGATGAGGCAAATATGCGGAGGTCGTGGTACGAGAGTCTGTCATTCAGCTGGGGCATCTGTACGGCCAGCACGTCTGCCCGTCTCTTCCACGGGGGCGAGAGTGGCATCCGATAGCCGTCCAAAGCTGCGGCCAGGCCTGGGGGGGCACAGAACAGACAGGGTTTATTTATCCAAAAACATAATGCAGTCAAGAAAGATTCCATAGTATTCAAGACATAGACATCCCATATAATTGGCTAGACTAGCAGTCGGCGGTCCACTTCCGGGACAATGGGAAGCCATCTTGAATGGGTGAGTTTGCATGTTAATTAGATGGGAGCGATTAATCGAAAACATATTTTTAAAGATGGCCGCCAGTTTGGCAGGTGAGCACTTTAACATCAAATGATTACTAAATTCCCGTATGCAATAACTTTGCATTGTTTCTGTTTGTTGGGCCAGCGGTTTAGCCGAGCTTGTTTAACCGGTTCCCACTCGAACACCGAAGTTAAGCAGAATCGGGCGTGGTCATGGGTAGAGTGGGTGACCGCTCTACCCTGAAACTCACGTATACCGCTGGTTAGAGCAGATGGAGGGTTTGAAAGCTAGTGTAACGGCTTCGTTCTCCTTGACGTCTGCTCGGCAGTCCGGGTTAGTGGAGGAACCTATAGGGCTGGGTCCAAGCTAGTTCAACTAACTACTACCTGCAGCGCTAGCGTCGTATCAAATCCGTGTCGGTACAAATATTGAAAAATGGCGTAGGAATGTTTACATTTGAGCGAGACACCGGCGTGTTAAAAATAATGTTTACTAAAGATATTTTAACAGAAGACGATGTCCCAGAGGCCAAATTGGACATCTGCAACTTACACTCGTGCAGTAGTAATGTGCAACTGAAGAGGTGGCTGAAATGTCGGCTGCAAGCTAAGGCTGGCGCGCCCACAGCTGACGTTGTATTTTGCTCATGTTTGACGTAAAAGTCGATGTCAGTAAAATTGTTTTATCTTTTTCAGTGTCACTATAAAATTGCCGCAATCGCAATCTTTAAGGCCAACTAATGATTCGTTCAATAAAAAAAGCCTGGCCGGCCTAGCCTAGGCCTAGGGCTAGGCCTAGGCGGTACCGACGAGACTGGGGCCTGCAGAAGGGGAACTGTCATGTCATGTCCTGCGATTGTGATAACGAGTGTAGTGTTAGCCTGTAAAAGTACTTTTTTACTTTCTGCTCTAAATTATGTGATAAGCGAAGCCTAGGCTAGCCTAGGTTACAAATTTTGATTGTGTTTTTCATGGGCTGCCTTGGCTCATAGGCCCTAGTCCGACTAAAGCAAACAAAGCCTACAAACTCGGGCTAGGCCTAGGCCTATAGGGGCCTTGCTGGGCTTGGCCCTAGGCCTACTTCAGGGTTTTTATTGCAAATGTATTGCATTTGTATAGGATTATTGTTTCAACGTTGCCTCTAGGGTAGGGAATAAAGTTGTGGCATTCAAATACCTAGCTAGAAAAGGCCCCTACACGTATGGTAGGCCTATTGATAAAACACTAGGCCTAGGGAAGACCTAGATCAACCAAATAGGTCGCAAAAACCTATGGCTGCATAAGGGACTTAATTTCAAGCAGAAAGTCAAAATTACTGCTAACACTACACTCGGAAGGCCTATAACAATCGCAAGACATGACATGACAGACAGATGACTGTAGGCCTAGGCCGCGGCCAGGCGTAATTACATTTTATTGATGAACGATTAGTCAGCCTTTCAGACTGCGATTGCAGCAATTTTATAGTGACACGGACATAGATAAAACAAACTATTGATTTGATATTACTATCATCTCCAACATAATCACGGACGTAATGATATATCGACTTTCACGTCATATGGAGGCAAGTTGACAGATGTCTGCCTCACAACTTCGGCAGTTATGCAGTTGATTTCGCCCGACTTAACTTCCGTCACGTCTAACACATGACCTGCTTTGGCCAGTGCCAATCCTTTTTTAAAACAATTAGGTGCATTGAAGCCCGCACGCACACTTTTAAATCCATATTTTTATGATTATATGGGGACGCTCGGACATAGGGCCTACCATCCATTGTTGACACTTGGCTAAATGGGTTGGTTTGGGAAAGGAAATAAAAAATACGCCGGCCATATGGGGCCTATCTTTGTACCTGGAGTCCGAGTTAAATAATCCATAACAACAAGCCCATGATTATCGCCAACAGCGGAGTAAACAAAGTGAATAAAATGTGACAGAACGTCTCTTCAAACGGTAGGCCTAGTCATATGGGAGCTGTCACCTGTAGCCCGAAAGTTTGTACCGACGCAAGCGCTGCCATCTCTCGAGCAAACATTAAACTAAAGTTGATGACGTCAATTGGAACCAGCCATTGCAGACCCAGTATCAGCAAACAAGGATGCAGCCCCATTCCGCCAGTAAGGAATCGCCTACAGAAAACACAGATACTACTAGCAGTTCTGGAAGAGACCAAATGCCGGATGGAATCCCAAATTAAGGAAGTTTCTTTAGAAGACTCAAATGAGTATCTGGAAGGTGATAGTAGTATGTTTTTAGGGTTTGATGAGAACGCCGTTTGTAGTGATAGTAAACTGGCTCAAAAAGGATTAAAAGAGGTCATAGACAGGTGGAATGCAGAGATAGTAGAGTTAGAGGAAGATAGAGTTTATGAAGATCCTTTTCGGTTAGTCCAGCAACCATTAAAAAACACTTAGAATTAGAGGAGATGGTAAAGACAAAATATGAAAGTAAAATTAAACATAAAGAAAACATTATGCGAATAGTACACCAAAATATCCAAGGTCTTACACAATCAAAAATTAGAGAGTTAAATATAATTCTAGATACTCAACATAAAAGAATGAACCTATTGACATAATATGTATATCAGAACACTGGAAAACAAATGATGAAATAACTACCTAGTACAGTATTACAATTGAAAATTATACCTTGGTTTCTTGTTACTGTAGAAAAACTCATAAGCACGGGGGAGTAGCAATCTTTGTTAGCCATAAATGGATTCAATATGCTGTATCTAAATCAAGTATCACTCAACACAGTACTGAACTTGATTTTGAATGTGCTTGTATTGAACTAAAAATACAATTAAATAAATGCAAAACATGTAATATTATGGTAGTAGCCATCTACAGATCCCCAACTGGACAAATTCAACACTTTTTAGATAAAACTGAACGTATTATGAACTAAATTACAAAAAACAAATAAACAATTAATAGTTCTAGGAGACTTCAATGTGAATGTCTCAGCTGATAGTAAAGACCCTAATAAAGAAATGCTAGCTAATCTTCTTGACTCTTATAACATGATGCTCACCATAAAAGATACAACTAGAATTGATCCACGGTGGCAAACTTCAACGATCATTGATAATATAGCAACTGACACTACATTACCATTCAACTCCCGAGTAATTGACTTTGGAATTGCTGACCACTATGCCCAAGAAATTGCAATACAGTATAATTATTATCAGCTACCTATACCAACCAAAATTATACGTGTTGTAAATGAGAAACTCTTTAAATAATCTAGCTGAAAGCTTAGAAGGAGAAAATTGGGAATGTGTAACAGTTTCAGAGACAGCAGATGATAAATATGATGCATTTTCAAATAAATTACTTTACTATTTTAATAAAAATTGCCCACTAAAACAAATACAAAATAAACCATCCTACAAATTGCAAAATTGGATAACTAACGGTATTAAAGTCTCAAGTGCTAATAAAAGGAGCCTTTATACATTAACTCACAGTTCCCAAATGTGCCATTCCTAAAAACATATATAAAATCATATTTAAAAATTTACAAAAGAGTTCTTAAAAATGCAAAAAGTAACACAATAAGAGAAACCATATCAACTTCAGACAATAAGTCAAAATCAATTTGGAAAATAATAAATGAAGAAATAAATCGTAAGCCAAAAAAGCCTAATGATAATATAACTCTTCTCAACAATAATACATTAATTAAAGATCCCAACGTAGTAGCC
This sequence comes from Sweltsa coloradensis, assembly GCA_024449915.1. Lineage (NCBI taxonomy): Eukaryota > Metazoa > Arthropoda > Insecta > Plecoptera > Chloroperlidae > Sweltsa > Sweltsa coloradensis. The sequence goes on from JAMZAV010001799.1 coordinate 48,550, forward strand.
ACAACATTGAATAAATATTTTACGAGTGAAGCATCTTACCTGACAAATAATATAAGTACCAGAAATTATCCAAATAATCCAAATCATAATTTCCAAACTTACTTATCAAAGTCAAACAAAAGCCCAATTAACTCCCTATATTTGTATGAAACAAACCCTAAAGAAATAAAAGATATTGTACTTTAAATTAAAGCCAAAGCACTCTGCAGGTATTGATGATTTGTCGATTATAGTTATAAAAAAAAAGTATAAATGAACTAGCTGAACCTTTATCCGACATTTTCAATACTTGCTTTGAAGATGGTGTCCTTTCCCAAGGCATTAAAAATATCCAAAATTATACCAATATTTAAAAAAGGAAGTAAACTCATTGCAAGTAACTATAGACCTATATCCATCCTTCCAGCTGCCTCAAAAAGTTTAGAAACTTTGATATTCAATCGAATGATCGCATTCTTCGATGAAAATAATATCATAACAGAGAGACAAAATGGCTTTAGACGAGGCAAATCAACAAGTGACACAATTAGTAGATTTCTAAAAAACTATTGTTGAAGCAGTCGACTCAAACATACCAACATTGGGCATATTTTGTGATCTAACAAAAGCGTTTGATTGTGTTGATCACAAAATACTGCTGGACAAGTTAGAGTACTATGGTATACGTGGGAATGCATTGAAACTCTTAACATCTTACCTGACCGACCGACTACAATGCGTAGTACTGACTGATCTTAAGAACAACAAATTTACAAACATTAAATCAGAATTTGAAAAGGTTATTTGTGGAGTTCCACAAGGATCGATCCTTGGGCCCCTATTCTTCATTATCTTTATTAACGACCTACCTGACAATATTGATGATGCCGAGTTGTTTGCTGATGACTTTACTACTAGCGTAACGGCTGCGAATACAGTTTTACTCAAAGAAAAGGGAGAAAAAAGACTTACTGAGTCTATTGAATGGTTTACAATGAACAAACTATTGCTTAATTCTCTAAAAACTAACTTTATCCAGTTCCATTCAATTCAAAAAAGAAATCACTAAACTTCATACATTGCCTAGCAAATTCAAATGACAAATCAGTTGTAAACTCAGTTGAACAAACAAACTTTCTAGGTCTAACAATAGATAAAAACTTAACATGGCATGCTCACATTAAGATACTGATAAAAAAAACTCAGCTCTGCTTGTTTTGCAATTACACATATAAGCAATGTCAACTGCTAAAGTATGCTACTTTTCTCTATTTGAATCACATCTAAGATATGGGATAGAATTTTGGGGAATGTCAACTCACATTGATAAAGTTTTCATTGTACAAAAACGAGCAATTAGAGCATTATATTCCCTTGGGCAAATGGAGCATTGTAAACCTTACTTTATTGCTCTGAACATTCTTACAGTTCCATGTCTTTACATTCTTAAATCAGTCTTAAGCATTAAGAAAAACATCCAAATCCTTGCAGTTAATGCGAATGTACATACTCACAACACAAGGCAAAAAACATGATCTCCATCTTAGCCAATGTTCTACAAACCTTGGCCAGAAAAACTCTGATTATATAAATAAAATTCTCTACAACCTTGTTCCAAAAGAAATCAAAGATATACCTCAATACATTAAATTTAAAAATGAGCTGACAAAATTTTTATTACAAAAGCTTACTACAGTGTAAATGACTTTATCACATCAACTGACCTACCATAATTTTCAATCAGTTGGTTGTTAAATGTTACAATATTTGAAATTTGGAAATTAATGTTCTTATTCATTTCTCTTTATCCAAGTTAATTAACAATGTAATATTGTAAACTTGCACTATATCATTGGCTTTTGGTAGTTAGCCTATATATTACCTAATATGAGAGACAATGTAATGAAAGATGATTATTTGTTAGTGTAGTGTATTTTGTATTATTAGTAGTGTATTTTGTTATTAGTAGATGTACTGTATGTATAGTATTTATACATATACTATTGTGTAAACTTCATTAAGTTTAATAATTGTGTACAACTAAAATGGACTACACGGTGAAAACTGTTGAAACCTGTAACTATTGTTATTTGTTGTTGTCCAAAATAAATTGAAATAAATTGAAAAAGTTACACCGTCCTGTCGGATGGGACGTTAAGCCGTTGGTCCCCTTGGTACTTTTCGAAAGGAGTAGGCTACGTGCCGGTCCCGGTACAAGGTTTCCCCTCCTCCCTTCTGTTCATACTTCATCCTCATCTATCACCACCCATCGTCTCGATTAGCCAAAGTGCATAAATATGAGACGTTAAGCAATATTCAATCAATTCTGTTTGTTCAATACCATGCTGCACAAGCTAAAACCATATCAAACAATCCAGTAAAATACTTTATTGCATTAAAAAAGCATAAATTAAAACGCCAAACCGCCATCTTGAATGGGTGAGATTGACGCTTCAATTTGGTACACTCGCGCCTGTGCGGAGGTATTGGAGACTGCGTATCTAGCCTACTATAGGTGTTAAGATATCTATGATTCAAGACCTGATTCACAGCCTGTGTCATACGCGCATACATAAGGGCCGCCCCTCCCACTATTCACGGTGGTGAATCATGGGTCGACGATGGGATAGGAAATTGTCATCAGTGATGACACCCATATTTGTACCTTGTATAAATCAACGGATTAATAAAATACCACCACAAACCAAATTCAAACCTCCAGCGTTTCTCCTTCCAGTCACCCCCGATCCCACCATTATTTCATCTACTTATATCATGGGATGCCTACTCCACTTTAGGTAAGCTGTTGGTCTCCTATCCTATCTCTACATGTTTCTCACATCATCCACTTATGTCATGGGATGCCTACTCCACTTTAGGTAAGTGTTAATACCCGTTAGGTAATACACTAAAGATAACTCAAGTGCTCGTACAAGAATAAACCTCAGCCTGGATTCGAACCAAGACCCAGGGCACCCTGAGTTGTTGCTGAACCAGGGGACCACACATGCGTTCACTCTAATGAGATAATATTGTGTTTAGCCCTAGAGAGAGGAAGGTTGGATCCCAGTCACACATCGGTGGGGGGCTTCCCTCCATAGACTCTAGTGCGTGGGTGACAAACAGCCTATCACATAGTGATTGTTCCAATGGCAGGTCTAGACCGTCTCGATGTCAATTGTGTATTTTTAGCCGCCAAATATAAAATTACCATTGGGATTGTGTCATTAGACGAGTGAGCGGAGCGAATGAGGATTTATAACGCTACTTGATCGGGTCTTCGTCGTGACTAATGTGTCTGTCAAATGTATGTTAAATGTCTGTCTGTCCGGTCCCATACAGCTGAACGGCCAAATAGATTGAGCTGAAATTTTAAACACACATCCATGACCAGGTAGACCTAACTGAGAACTGCTAACAAAATGAGAAAAATCCGTTGTGATTTAAACCAACAAGAAATAATACTTTAAAAATAATCTTAAAATTTGTAGGATTTATTTTAACGACAATGGTTTTGTTTTTGAAGAAGTCATTTTTATCGAATCATTGTGGCTGTGATTCAAGGTGTATAGAAACTTGCACGCTCAAGGTACCCCCAAATGCCGCTCGGAGATTGAGTAAACCTTGCAATATTTACACGTATTTTGTACTGGCTATGTTTTCCATAGTATTGTCACAGTTGATGTAGACTACACTGCGTTATAAGCATTTCAAAACATGTTTAATGATTATTTAAATACTAGAAAAACGCCAAAGTTGTTGTTAGACGAGTGAGCGAGTCGTGTGTTGAGTACCTGGGAACATTTGCATTTAAGTTTGTATAATTAATAGGGTTTTGAGTTTAGTTGGTACAAGGGCAAGTCAACTGTAAGGCCATAATAGGGGAAGAAAGGGAATGTTCCCGGGTACTCAACACATGGCTTACTCACTCGTCTAACAATGATTTTGGTGTTTTCCTAGTTCATATAGTACCGGTACACCTTAGAAATATCCAGAATTTTCGTATGAGTCGAAAATATACCTTCTAAAAAGCACAAATTAAAAAATAACACGTGGGGCAATCCCCCCCCCCCAGGTCTTTTCCAGATTTTTTAGCTGGTTCGCCCCCATTCTTGGGGGTAGAACCGCGCCGGCTGAGCTACAACTTAAAACTAGGCTAGCTGTGAAAGATGAGTCTTACAAGAATGAAGTGTGATAGACGAGACAGGGTAACTTGAGGCTTGGCAGATCCATTGGTTGGCCAGTTTCCATCTTCTTAATTCCCTGTTGTGGATGGTACGGGCGTTACGATACAGGCTGTGACGCAGGCCATGCATGTAGTGACACACATTTCTCTATGTTTTCTTCTTGCACATCCTGCCTGTGCTCGTTCATCCCGGCACGGAGTCGTTCTGGTTGACTCCGCTGGGCACCTCAGTTGGTAGACGATGATAGATGTTTTAGTAGGACCACAGTTGCTGTTGTTGTGGATCTCATAGGTTTTATTGGTAAGGTTGGTGGTGATGGTTTTAATAGGTTCATGCATGCGACCCGTCTTGTGGTAGCACCTGAAAATGTGAAAGAAGATTTATTAGGCTAGGCCTCTAGGTTTGATGTCCATGTACAAAAATCAAAAATAAATATGGCTGTTGACAGACAACTTAGCCCAAGGCCTAGAACGGACTTGGGAATGTCCAAATTTTGTAAGATTCTATTTAGGGATGGGAAAAACAAAAAGCGTAGTTTCCTACATGTTCAACACTGTTTTAAGCCCTATTTTTAGTTTTATGTTGGCGGAGGCCTAGGTTTAACAATAAAAGTTGTATTTTCGTACTTATGACCGTCCGGGAAATAATTAACAACGGTTTTATTCTCACACTCGCATTTAATGACCCGGCACTTCCACCAAATTAAGCACTTTTAGAACATTACCGGCCTAATTTGTTAGCCTGTGTTTGTGTAGGTTCCAAAATCCAAACGTGATAACAAAATAACATTTCTCTTTTTTTAAATTACTATTACGTTTGTACATTATTATTATTTATTTTTCTGTATTCAAATGATACATTAATTACCTACACATAGGCTACAGTTCATACAGAAAGGGAGCAGGAAGCGGACCTTGGGGTCCATACATATGTCCTGCCCCTGAAAGAATACTAAAAAAAATCTTATATTAGGATGCCAGTTGACCTAATGTTAAATGTGTTGATGTTACGAACAAAAAAAATAATTTGATAGAAATGAGATGAGAACCTTACATTCTAACCTTTCGGCATTCTAATCTGATCCAGTGGATTTTCCGTTTCAATGCCATAGTCATCATAGGCCTACATGTTAGTTTTGTGTTCGTGTTCCCCGTCCCCCCTTTTTTTGTGCATGTGTAGGTGCATGTGTGACAGTGTGTAGGGCCTATAATGTGTAGGCCTATACGTACGTGTGTGGGCCAGTGAGTTGTATAGTGTGTCCTATGCCTGTGTTAGTAAAGTTGGCTTTCTTTCGATCATTAAGTGTTCTTAACAGCAGCCTTAAAACCTAAAGATGACGTGCGTAGCTGCCGTACGTACTCTGGTAGAGAGTTACAGACTGATGCAGCTCTATTGAAAGGCCTATATAAAATTTCAAACTTTGAAACTCTACATGCACGTTTTTGCGTGATAACCTCAGTTCCCTTACAACTTTGCATTTGAGGCAAAGTTCTTTGATACCTCAGCATTTAAACATAATTTCAAGTGTTGGCAGTGATGTTGTGGACCTGTGTACAAATGGGGGCGATGGCCCCACAACCCTCACCTGTGTGTGGGCTCCGGTCCCTGCAAGGCCCTTTTTGGTTGACTTTGCATGAAAAGATATAACAAATAGGCCTATTTGAATTCCACCAACAGAAGACGTTCCAGATAATCATTGTGATGGGCCTAGAATCAATCAATGTGTCAAGCAGTTGAAATACATATTTGCTGCAATCTAGAATACATAGGCCCTATAATCTAATACTTTAGCGAGCCTAACTTACTCCAATCAGCTGAACTGCTTTAAAAATTACATTGGAGAACTCAAGTTTTTTTTAGTAGGCCCTAGGGTAAGCTAACAATAGTCTACTCCATATTGATTGATTTTGAATAGGTAGGGCCTACAGTAAGACCTCGTTCATCCGAGCTCCGATTAACCGAACCTCCGTATTATCCGAGCTGGTTTCAGGTGCACTTTTTTTTATTTTAAATACGGCCAAAATGTTATGTTCTTTAGGCCTACATCTGAATGTGCAGTATTACTACAATGACGTACGAATTGCACAGCGCGTGAGTTTCCGCCGCAACCTTGCTCAAATACGGCGGACGAGAGAGAAAAGAGAGGGAGGGAGAGAGAGAAAGAGACACAATATGGCCTTGAAGACGAAAGACGCTGGCTATGATTATGAAGAAATAGACATTACATCTGGTGACAATGACGATGATCGATGACTATGAAAATGCAATAGCCAACATGGAAGCATTTCTGAACGTGACGGCGAGAAGTGGATGAATGGAACTTGCAATGCGACATCCAGTCTAGAGTTGACAGACGCAGAGATAACCGTCACCCCCCCCCCCTTCATCCCACGCCACGAACTGCTAGCTCACTATAGGCCTAAGTCAATTAGCTTCGGGCCAAGACTCTCGCTGCATTTGTTTTGTTAACGTTATGAGATAAAATAACGAGACCACACATTCATTGTGTCAGCAAAGCTGCCGGCAGCCGATGTCATCACTAAGATGCTGTTTATATTTATGTTCTTTTAATGGTATTTCACAAGTTTTACACTTTTAAGCTTTAAGATATCACTATCATATACTAGTGCCCTGCTAGGAGCAGTTAAACAAGAAAATCTGGATCATCCGAGTTTCTCATTAACCGAGCATGGCTTGGTCCCATCCACCTAGGATGAACGAGGTCTTACTGTACAGTTAGAAAAGGTCTCGCAAGAAAATAATTGGGAAGCGTTCTCTTCTAGAAGACACATTCCAGTGATGGAATGAAAAACGTCAGTTAGGCCTACTAGTATCAGAAGTGAGTGGGTGGTAAACTCTTAATACAAATTTATTTATTTAAAAAGTAGTGGAATGGTGTCGTGATTTGTAGGCCACTAAACAACTTGGAAAAAGAAAAAAATGACAATTCTAGGGCTACACTTGATTAGCCTAGGTCTAGGCAAAAAAAGGTAGCCTAGGCCTAGGTAAAATGGTAAAAATGCCGTAGGTAGGCCTATAGCGCCTCACCACCACTACCCGGTACTCTTTCGGTTCGCATCCACTTCACCTCCCTTATCTATCTCTCCGGCTAACTCATTGACCAGCCCCAGGAGCTGCGTCTCACATGAGTAGCCCCTCCTGAACCCATGCTGACTGACTTTTCATCCGGTTTTTTCCTTACAATTTCCTTGATGTGGTCCCCGACTACCCTCTCCATTATTTTTAATCCCACCGATGTAAGGGATATCGGCCTATAATTACACATTATTCTCTTTTCTCCACCTTTGTGTATAGGTAGCCTACATGACTGTAGCTCTCCTCCAGCTATCGAACATGGAACCCTCAATTAGTGATGAATTTATGATATGCTTCATGAATAGTGATGACTCCCCTATGGCCAGTTGCAGGAAATCATAACATAACACTTCTTAAGGTAACTAATGGGCCCTTCCGCCCGGAGGCAACCACTCACTCCCCACAGACATAATTTCTGCCCCCCCCCCCCCCCCCCCCCCAAAACGATCTAAATTCCCTCAAAGACCCACTATCTACTTACAGCATCCCCAGACAAATCATTCCACTCCCTAACAGTCCTTTCCATGAAACCATAACGACCCAGATCCGTTCTTACTACCGGTACTTGACGCTGGAAATTAATGATTCCCCCTACCCCTGTAAAGCCCCTCCTGCAGCCTATTGCGGATGTCCCCCCACCCCCTTCTTCCCCTAGCCGCCCTGAACATATTGCACAACCTAACCTCCCTTCTTCTTCCCTCCAATGACTCCCACTCCAAACTCTCCTAACATTGCAGTGACACTGTCTTATACCATCTCTACATTCCCCTTATCATCCTTCTCCCACCGTTAACACCTAACCTACCCCGTAACCCTTCTTGCCGCCCTACGTTGGACCTTCTCTACCTCCAAAACCTCCCACAGCTTATACGGATCCCATGCCGTCACCCCATCTTCCCCCGGTGCCTTACCTTTTTTTAGCTTTCAATAATGTTTGTGATCTAACTCAATTTAACCCCCCTGTTTTTATTAGAGTAGGCCCCTAATGCAAAATTAAAGAGATCCCACGCAAACTAAAAACTTACAAAAACGCTCATCCATCAACTCGACAAAAAAAGCGTTTGCGAAGCTTCCTAGTAATAATAACAGGCCTAAATAATAATAATAATATTGTAAAACATAGGCCTAGGCCCTAGGCTACGCGCTTCGCGCCCCCACCCCTGCAGCTCCTAACCTACTTTTACCCTAATATCTAAAAAGGTTGGGGCATAGCCTAGGCCTAGCCTAGGCTTAGGCCCCTAGGGTAGGCCCACCAACCGAAGAAGTAGGAATAGGGCTAGGCCTACCGTATGCGCTAGGGCCTAGGCCTAGTAAGTATTTTAAAAATCGTATTTCACAAATCGAACGTGCAACTTACAATGTGGAAGCTAGGCTAGCTAGGCCTAGGCCTGGGCCTAGGTGACGCAGGGGCTGGCATGCGGCTAGGCTAGGCCTAGGCCTAGGCCTAGGCCTAGGCCTAGACCCCTAGGCCTATTGGTGATTAGGCGACTTTTCTCAGCGAACAATGAACACTATTTTACAATCACGTCATCAAAACTTACCTACTTGAGTGAATTGAACCATTAAAGCCAATTATATTGCTAAGGCAAGAATATTATCAGTAAAAATCAAATTAAACCACATGGGAAGCAAAATGTCAAAATGGCGTCGGCCGGAAGTTGAACGCACTCTTGCGCACCGCCTTGTCAGAGTCTTGAACCTTCTGAAAGTTGTGACACGTGTTAAGGGTGTTAAGGCAGGGAAAATACATCGATTTGGGTAATATTAATATAATAAAATATACAATCATTTTTTTAAAACAAATTTAGTATTTTATTCGAAAAAGCTGAACATTTGGATCGACTTCGATCTTCGATGGGTTCGATTACCAGTGGTTCGATTACCTTGTTCGATTAGCGATGGCGAGATTTCTTCTTCCGGTAAAATGGCGGCGGTGTTGTTGCTCGTTGATCATCGATCGGTGGCATCGATGTGTCGGTGGCAGGTTTTATTATTATTATTATTATTATTATTATTATTATTATTATTATTATTATTATTATTATTATTATCAGTTTTAGGGCGCTTTACACCAATTCCTTTCAACGTCAAATTTCCTTCATTGTTTTCCTTGTAATTTTGTTCCCTTCCCATTTCTTCTCTTTCTCTCCCTAGTCTGCTCCCTCATCTTCATCCACCGCCTCATTTGGCTAGCCTAGCCTAGGCCTAGGCTAGGCCTAGGCCTATGTTAATATGGTTATGTTATAAATAATATACTTTACTGATCTTGGGACCACGTAGTTATAGCTTTGTGTATTTAATATCCCTTTGCATGGGACCACCGACGGCGCACGGCGGTGTGGGGCGCAACAGGTGGGGCTAGGCTAGGCCAAGGAAGTAGGCCTAGGCTAGGCTAGGGCCTAGGCCTACTCTTTCGGTTGGTATGGCCAGTGCGAGCATTCCGACCTGAGGGGAAAAACCACTTACACACTTTTACACTCTCCAAGGGAGGCTGAATAATCGCCAGCCTTCGGGCGGCCGCGAGCATTCCAACCTGAGGGGAAAAACCACTTACACACTTTTACACTCTCCAAGGGAAGCTGAATAATCGCCAGCCTTCGGGCGGCCGCGAGCATTCCGACCTGAGGAGAAAAAACAGTACACTCACCGCCTATGAAGGGACAAGTTTCTTGTAGTTGACTCCTGAATCCTATCTCCGCCGACCACTTATCTCCCCTAGACACGTGCCAGGGGGTAGGGGGACGGGGTCCGCTACGTCATGTTTGGAAAGCGCGCCCCCGAACTATTTCTTGTGCAGGCGAGACAAAAAACAATTACTTTGTTTCACGACCAAGCCCACTCCGCCTAATCCCCAGCGCTCAAGTGGCAATCACAATATAACTCTCGCTTTTGCTAAGAGAATGTTCCATTATTAACTATTAAAAGTAGCTATAGCATCACTCAGTGTATTCTCAATTTCCCGTCGTAGTTTTCAAAGTAAAAATCAAGGTAAGAGTCATGTGTATTACTTAACAATAAGCTTACAATTGAGGCTGGGTTAAGTCTTTGATCTAGTTCGAGGCGCGAGACTACAAGCCCACTTATGAATAACAATGACGTAGAGGGTGTTTGCATTAATGTATGTTTTAATTATTATTGTAGTGGCTCTTTTGACACTTCATGTATTGTACAGTCATATGGGGGAAGAGACGAGATGAGATACGTCTCATCTCATCTCGAACCCAGTAGGAATATTTTGTTATGTGCGGTGGCAAAACGTAATATAAAAAACCAGACGTCTAGCTCACAGTGGTCTGGTCTGCCTCGCTGCAGACGACAGACCCACTTGCTGGGCGCATGCGCGCACCCCCACCCTTTCTTTGGGAGCTCGGAGGTGGTTATTTAATTCTGTGTTCTCGGCTGGACCAACACAGTTCCCCGGGGGCCGTCACCCGAAGAAGACCTCGTCTAGCTCATGAGGCCTCGCTATGGCAGCGGCAATACTGGACCTTGCCGCTGCCAGCGAGAGCCGACAGGGTAACCGGGGAACCCGCGCTAGTGGCTTTGGGTTCTTGTATAGCAGCAAAGATTAGTTGGACCAGTACAGTTTCACAAGACCTGTCGATCGGACAAGTCGTCCAGCACGCGAGGAGCGCCCGTTCTAAGACTGTGTAGGAATCACTGTGGCAGGAGCAGCACACTGCGTGTCAAACTAGCCCTTGCCCAGGATAGCATTTCGTCGTTGAAACTCGGGCTTCCCGCGCGCAGCCAGTCAACAGCACGGAAGGTGTGCTCGTGCAAGCTAAGTCTGCGATCGTAGAGAGCCCACATAGGGACTTCAACTTTTTCCGATCAAAAAGCTAGCACTCAGAATATTTTTCTACGTTTTGCCAACCATAACAGATGAAGTGTTTGAGTCTATTTTTCTTGTCTTAAGACTTGAGATTTTTATAAGACTTTTCCGTGGTTAGTTTACTTGTCCGAAAGACTTGTGAAAGAATATTTTTCTTTTTTTTCTTTTTTTTTTCTGAAGTCTTTTTCATGTTCATTTTACTTGTTGTAAATACTTAAGAATATTTACAGAAGGGTTAACTTCTGATATTTTTATAAGTCTTTTTCGTGTTCATTTGTACTTGTCTTAGTCTTAGAATATTTACAATGAATCTCTGATAGACCAAAAACAGTGATCACTTTTGAGATTTTTATGTCTTTTTCGTCCATTTTCACTCCTAAACTTTTCTCAGAATATAAGGACTTCGAATTGTTTTAAGATAGAACCTTCGAGAAGGGAGTCAATACTAAGTTCCTAACAATTTTTACAAGTATTTTTGTACATTTTGTCTGTTAAAAAATCGTACACACCAGTCTAGCATTCCCAATGCTTTTACGAGTGTTATCGTGTGAAATAAAATACTATATTTTCCGAGTAAAATTCTGGCTTATTTCTTCGGTCTCCAGCAGTGTTTCGTTCCTATTCAGGCGAGGGTAAGTGACAACGAAATACCTTAACACTTACACACTAACACAACCGACACACACACACACTCACGCACACAGAGGGTTGCTGAACTATTGCCGGCCGCAAGGCACGCAGCAGGCGTTCCATTCTCTACACCACGCACACAGAGGGTTGCTGAACTATTGCCGGCCGCAAGGCACGCAGCAGGCGTTCCATCCTCTACACTCACGCACACAGAGGGTTGCTGAACTATTGCCGGCCGCAAGGCACGCAGCAGGCGTTCCATCCTCTACACTCACGCACACAGAGGGTTGCTGAACTATTGCCGGCCGCAAGGCACGCAGCAGGCGTTCCATCCTCTACACTAACGCACACAGAGGGTTGCTGAACTATTGCCGGCCGCAAGGCACGCAGCAAGCGTTCCATTCTCTTCACACACGAGAAATCATGTCCGTAGCTGAATAGTAACAAGTTTCTTGTAGTAAACTCCTCTCCTTTAGCCCCACCTTACGAAATATCTCCCCTAGATACACGCCCGGGGGCAGAAGGCTGGGGTAGGGGAACATGCTGTACCTTGGACATAGTTGTACCTTGGACCATTCAAGATATCTCTGCTATCTTGTGGTAAAAAAAATAGCCAAAATTTCTAGTTGTTAATTATGCCACTAGGTGTCAGACTTTACCAAACTGGGATGGTGGTAGAAAACCTAGCATCATTAAAAAAATAATTTGTGTTTTCAACCATTCAAAGTAAATATTTTGCATGTTACTATTTTGCTTTTTAAAGCCTTGAATGATATTTTACTGCTAAAACACTTTATTAAGTCTGAGAACCATGTTTGATGTATAGTTATACCAATTACATAAAACAGGCAACTTAACCTCAAACTAAATTGGAGGGAAATCAAAAAGTTACGTGCTTGGTTGTACCTTGGGTCACCTTGTAGTAATGTACCTTGGACCATGTCCAAGGTACATTTAACATGGCATTTCCTTTACCATGGTAGGCCAATTTGTTTTCTTTCTTTAGATAATGCCACAAAGTAAAGAGGGCAGGGGAAGGGTGAATTTAGTGGAGTTGGGGGGGGGGCGCAAAGCGCCGTGGGGGGAAGCATAAAATGCGTTGCCATTGTCAGCTAGGCCCCCCCCCCTTGGCACTTCGCGCCACCCCCACCCCCCAACTCCACTAACCTACTATCCACTTTCTAGGGAGGGGGGGGGGGGGGGGGCTAGCTGACCACGGCAACACACCTCATGCCTCCCCCCAACCTCCTAACTTACTTTCCTTTTCGGGGGGGTCTAAGTACCGAATTTTCTTTTTATATTCTATAATTCAAAATGGCTGGCCTTAATAATATTTTTAGTCAATAGAAATATAACTATACACTCCCACTCTTTAAATATGAAGTACTAACAAGAAAGAAAACATTAAGTAGGCCTATAGGTCTATCCTTCAATTTTCTATGTAATATATGTACATAATTCAGGTATAAATTACATGGTCCAAGGTACGAATTACATGGTCCAAGGTACATCGCTATGCTGTACCTTGGACCACTTTGCACTAATTATTAAAATGGTTAATTTATAGCAATAATTGTAAAGTGCCATATACAATAAAATCAACAAAGTTTGTACAAGGCATGTTCTAGCAAATAACAAAAAAATAAACTAAAATCATCATCTCATTTCTCCAGAAACCACATAAATGTAAAAAGTGGTCCAAGGTACAGCATGTTCCCCTACGCTACAAACGTCGCTATTTTTATAAAGTAGGCCTACCTACAAAACCTTTAACGTCGCTATTTTAAATATCTAGTACCTACAAAACCTTAAAAAAAAACAAGTGATCAAAAACTGGCCATAGGCCTAGGCTACCAACCGAAAGAGTGCCGCCTAGGCAAGGCCTAGACCTTTGTTTATCCAATGGCTAGAGGCCTAGGCCTAGGCTATACCATTGAATTAGGAAAATTACCTTTAAATACTATGCCTGGTAAAAGTGCAGTATAGCGGACGTGGGTATTATAGCGGACGTGGTATGAACAGTTTTTTTTATGTGTACCTACAAAACCTTTAACGTCAAACTAATACAACCTGGCAGTTTTTGATCAGTAAGTACTTTAGATTTAAAATAGCGGCGTTAATGGTTTTGTAGGTACTTAAGATTTAAAATAGCGACGTTAAAGGTTTTGTAGGTAGGCCTACACATAAAAAAAACTGTCCATACCACGTCCGCTATACTGCACTTTTACCCTATGCCTATTATTTGTGGCCATCAGTCATTCTCATCTACTAGCCTCTGCCTAGGGCCCAGCCCCCAGCCCAAACCCACCCAGGACAACGTGTTTTGGGTACTTTTTCGGTTGAAACAACTTTTTTAACACTGATATTAGGGGAAAAGCTTGGGTTAGGGGGGGGGGGCAAAGCGCGTATGTTTTAATAATAATAATGCAAGACTTACGCGCTTTGCACCCCCCCCCCCCCTCTTCCCCTAACCTAAGCTTTTCCACTTTGTCCCATCCCTACCGAAAGAGTAGTGTGTTTTGGAGGATAGGGCCTACCTACCCTACCTACCTGATTGGCATATTGCTCAATAGAAGGAAAGCCACAATGTCTGCCTCCTGAGGGTTGCACTCATCATATCCACCAGTAATCATCCATGTGGCTCGGTTTTGTACTCTCTAGTTTCGACGGAATTCTCTTTTGATGTCGGATGCCAGTGGTGCGCACCAAAGTTAAATATGCAGTCCTGAGAACTCTGCTGCGACTTCCACTGAGAGTTCTATTGATGAAGCCAGTAAGTTTTGACGACTTTTCTTGCTTGTTGATGTGCAAATACAAACAGTAGGTTCGTTTTTTTGTCCTGCACTGCCGTCGCTGGTGCAAGGTGTAGAGCACCAACACCTAATTCTGTCTCCATGCAACTTACACTGCGGTGTTATTTTGTCCTGTAACTTACACTTTACCGCGGTGTAACACCAGCTCCAGAGGTGGGTGTGCGGTGTAGTGCAATGAAAAGATGGCGGCAACTTAAATTGAACTGTGTTTTAACGTAATGTCAACATTTCTTCTAGGCTTTATACCAGAAATAATCATGTTTTATATTACATACATTAGGTACTAATTTCATACAAACGTAATTAGTGTGGCTCGTTGGTCTTGTTGTTAGCGTATCTGCTTCCAATGCAGAAGGTCAAGAGCTTGATTCCTGTCAAAGTCAGAAGTTTTTTAACTTCTGATTTGGACTAAAGTCCATCAGTTTGTGTCTTTGTAGAAGTTTGTAGGCCCAAACGGTGACTTTGGAGCCGTCCTAGCAACGAAGCACATAATAAATTCAGAGTTGTTCTGAATCGGCCTTGTTGATTCTGACGTTGATCCGCGGGTGTTCGCACTGTCCATACCACTGATTGCTATATTTCCTATAAAAAAAATGTCGATCTTTGGTTGGTTATTGCTCACTCGTCGATTGCGTCGGGGCCCACAGGGTAGGCTTAGTCGCTTTGATTTACTGTCCCCCACTGAAAATCAGTTTATTATGTAGGCCCTATGTAATTTATTATTATGTAACTGAGTGGGTAGACTCTAAATTTAATTTATTTATTTATTTTTAGAAATCAAAATTGTACAGAATTATTTAACTGATCAAATGATGTTAGCTACACCAAAGCGTTTTTTGTTTTCCTGTAGGCCTAGTGTTTTACACTATCAACGTTTTCCAGTCTACACCCTACACCAGCACCACAGAAAAGTGCAGGACAAAAAAACGAACCTCGTATGTGCATACGGTCTTGAAAGATTCGAACCCGGTAGCCCTACTACCACTAGCTGTTTTTTTACCGGTAGGGCCTACATAACGAGATGACAGTTTACGCCTTTCAACAGTGATTACAATGATTAGAATAAATCTTTTTCTCGCCATCAACAGCCGCCTGTAATGTAGAATATATTTTAAAACATAAAAAACAGACTAGGCCTATACCCACAGGCAATCTCTATGTCGTGTCGACAACCGCGCGAGAATGTCATCAATTTAAAAACTATCCTTGAATATAATTTTCAGCTCACATTGTCCACCCTTTTTAATGTTCTCGCACCAATATTATAAGTAGACTGTATTGTATTTTTTTTTGTTTGAGATTGTTTTTGTTAAGAATTTTGGCAAATTTAAATTCATTTTCCAGGCATCGTACCAGCTGTTAAACCGTTCAAAGTGACCTTACCAGCAGTCAGCCGGTCTTACTACCACCTGTAGTACCCAGTCTAGCTGACCCTCTACAACTTGGAACCTGCCTTCGTTGATAATCCCACTGACTATTTTCTGGGTCGTGCTTTCAAGGTTATCCACTCCCAGCTGACAGGTAAGTACAAGTCTCCCACAATTTCTAGATTATTATCTAACTTTGCCTTTTCCTTTTGACCTTGCGACTTAATACAATGTCTTGTACTGATGAGGTGCTAACTGTGAATATAAATATGATGCTTTAGAATTAATAATCTTTGTACCGTACTTCAACAGTGGGGATTGTGAATGAATGCTGGTACTTCTTCGGTTGGTATGTGGACCAGAGGGGAAAGGCCTAGGTTAGGGGGGGAGGGGGAGCGCGGAGCGTGTTTTAATAATAATAAATAATGATAATATTGTAGAACATATACATACTTTGCGCCCCCCCCCCCCCTCCCCCTCCCCCTAACCCTAACCTAGGCTTTTCCCCAAATATCAGTGTTAAAAAACTGGTCCATACCAACCGAAGAAGTGCCTGTATGCTTGCATTATTTCTGGATTTAGTAGCAATACAATATTTTTTGTTTAGGTATAGCCTATATAGCCTACATACGGTAGTTGACCCACTATTGTATTACCAGTATCCACAATCATAGTGTAGGCCCTACCGGGTACATGGAAAAAGAGTAGTATGGTACCGGTAGGGTATATAGGCCTAGGCCAGATATTTGTGGGCTATGTGTGTGGTAAATAATCAATAGTAACATTTCTGATTTCTCTTACTACACCTTTATTAATTTCCAATTACTATTAGATATTTTTTTGTTGTCAGTCAGGGATACCAACTAAAAACAATGTGTGATCGAGTGGAGTTCAAGAAGGATTCTCAGGCCTTTGTTGTTATTGTTGGTTTTGTAGTTGTTGATGTCTTCTTGAAGAGTTTCAAGTCCCTGGCGATCTCCCTCTCTCTCTGGTCTTTGATCCTCGCGAACCTCTTCTCGCTCTCTTCGTTCTTCCTGGCGATGATGGCCGTGCACTTGTCGTCCGTGGCCTTCACTCCGACCGGGCATTTCTTTGGAACGAGAGGAGACGGTAGAAGTGCAACGCGTGCGCAAAAACTTGCAACGCTAGGTGAGCTTGGGGCAAGTTATTTTGTACGATGTTGATAGAGTTTTACATAAACTTAGTGGAAATTGTAGGACATACATACAAAACAAGGAGACAGTTCTAGGCTAACACTAAGCTAGCGTGCTTCATGAGATTGTACAGTCCGGTATACATATCTAGACTAAAAGATAAATAAGTAATAATAACACACAATAGGGAATATTCCACTTAATATTTTATATTTTATTTTAATTCTTATTCATGTCTTAATAGTCACTGCACTTTTTTTTTTTTAAAAAAAATGTTTTTTGTGTAATTTAAACAAGAATTAAATGGGTCCCACAGTTTGCGCGCCAAAAACGAGCGTGCACCATCTTTGGACGGTACTACGTTCATAACTGTGTTGAGTCAAGGCCAATTGGAAACTAAATGTACATATATTTGTACATATTTACATACAGACGGCGGTGCTCGCCCATACCGCTCAACACAAACAACTCCACAGGGATGTACTTTCACCGTCTTTTGTTTTTCTTTTTTCGTATGTGACAGGAGATTTCGCGAGATCATTGTGATAAAGAATAACGAGCATTTTGTCTTGAGTTTTTGCATAGCCTAGGACTATCATGGTATTCTTTATCTACAATAGGCTTTAATTAGTCATCAAAGTAAGGTTTTTGTGCGGGATGTGTGTCAGAACATGAACGTGCAGGCCTAGGGTTGGCAAGTTAAGCCTAGGGCTTGTCAAGTGAGTAATTTTAGTATTCACATACCAATGCCTATATCCTACAGGAACGATTGGCCTAGACTGTTGTATTATAAATAATTTTTCTACGTCTAGGCCTAGACCTAGGACTGTTCAGTTTTGTTTTTTGATTGCAATGTCAACTTTTCTCGTTTTTCTGGCTAGGCGTTAAATGTAAAATGTCCGCCATCTGTTTACATTACTGTAGGCTACGCTAGGCGCTGCTTTGTTAAAAAACACCGCCGTCTTGATGTATATCTCGATCCTACTATAATACTATTCCAACATCTTTGGTCTGGATGTATGTTTATCCAGACGGCGTTGGATCAACACAGTTCTGACGTCACAGTCGTTTTTTGCCGCTTTAAAAAAATGCTGCTTGTAAAACGGCTATAAATCACTGGATTATTATTTCACGGAAAAACAAAGTACATATTTGTAATCGGGACGAAATACTTCTTCTAAAAAATCTATTCGTACAGTATTTGGCGGAAGTGGAATATTCCCTATTGTGTCAAAAACTCTATGCTCTCCCAACCTGTCAACCCTTCTCCAATCTTTTTTTTTTCTTGTGCAAAGTTGGCCTCTTAAGCCATTCTTCTGTCTTGCTATCCAATATAAGAATGCCTCCTTTTCTAGCCTGCTTAGTTCATCGGGCAGGGAGTCAATGTCACTCTTGAGGGCGGCGCATCTAAAGAGATGCGCTCTAACTAATCTAAACTAAACTAGCCAGTTGGCCTTTTCCAAACTTTTGTAATATATAGGCCTACTAGCATTTGTGCTCCATCCATCCATAACATAGAAAAAATAGAAAAAAAAAACAGTACAGTACAACACATTAAGAATAAATGAGCATGCATATAGCTTCCAAATAAGATAAAATAATTTATTCACCATTAGATCTGTTTCTGTAGCCTACATGATACAAATATAGGTTTTCGTCAATATTACATGTTAGCTGTTACACTAACATGATAATGTAAAATGACCAATATACGTAGGCAAAAAATACAAAAAATATCACTTTTAGGTTGCACATGTTAGATGAGGAAGTATACCGAGGTAGGCTCTTTGAAAAGTGATGGACCCTCTCTAGCTTCTCTATCTCTGGTGGACCCTCTCTAGGCTTCTCTATCTCTGGTGGACCCTCTCTAGGCTTCTCTATCTCTGGTGGACCCTCTCTAGGCTTCTCTATCTCTGGTGGACCCTCTCTAGGCTTCTCTTCTCTGGTGGACCCTCTCTAGGCTTCTCTATCTCTGGTGGACCCTCTCTAGGCTTCTCTATCTCTGGTGGACCCTCTCTAGGCTTCTCTTTCTCTGGTGGACCCTCTCTAGGCTTCTCAGGTGAAAAGTTTTGTCGCCCCCAGCCCTTCAGGCTGGGATTTATGTTCTCTTTGCTTTCCCAACCTGTCAACCCTTCTCCAATCTACTTACACATGAAATTAGTTTGTAGATAACTCAATACTCCAACGGAGTGGCATACCCTACTATCAAGATACATAATCATAATAATTCGTAGTAGTAGTTGATGCTTGTTTTACTGATTAACTAGAAAACACAATGACATGAATAATGCCAACTGTGGGGACATGAAATAGGACAAGAGAAGATAGATACTTTCAGAGAACAACTGCCACACAGCATTTTAACTTTTATGTAATTCATTTGCGTGACAGCGCTAAGCAATAAACGATTTTCAAAATCACCAGCGCCCTCTATATCGCGCGCGCAAAGCATTATGGGAGAAAGGGCATTTCCTCGCTAAATGCCATATGCTCGGGTGTGTGGAGAACTGCGTTTCCAACAATGGCAGTGCAGTCGGCCACAATCCCAATCATATGGCATTTAGCATGTAAATGCCCTTTCTCCCATAATGCTTTGCAACGGAGCGCGCATGCGCAGTTAATTCTGAAAATGGTCTATTGATTAGTCATTGATTGATCATACAACCATCAACTGAATCAAGATTTTGTTTATCGAATACAGTAGTGAAATGAGCATCACTAGGCAACTTGGGTATTTATTGGATGAGCAAAGCAAAGACTTCAATTTCACTTACCCTGAGAAAAATAGCTCTGGCATTTTTGTTTTTTTCTGCTCTTTACGAAATCTCTGAATTTAGATATGCCATGTCTTTGGGTACAATCGAAGAAATATTTCTCATTGAATATCGTGATTTTTGATGTGATATTTTCGTGATATGTGGCCCACGACCGGGCAAACGGCTAGGCCTACTCCGATCTTGATGAAACTTTATGGGAACGTTTGAAATCACGGAACATGGATGTTAGGACAATCGAAGAAATATTTCTCATAGAAATTGTACTTTCAGGGCAACGATTGGTCAACATTACCATAAAAGCTCATCCATCAGCGTGACTGGAAAGCCTCGTTTATCTACTCACCATGAGCATCTGGTGAACGATACAGTTCTTCATCTCGTTCATCCCAGACTTGCAGGTTTGATCCTCCCTCACGGGGTAGGCTGTGAACAAGAAGTGATCTGTTAGCCTGTATGCTCTACCTGCAGTCGTCCACATCTAGTATATGCTATGCTTGCAGGTTTGATCCTCCCTCACGGGGTAGGCTGTGAACAAGAAGTGATCTGTTAGCCTGTATGCTCTACCTGCAGTCGTCAACGTCTAGTATATGCTATGCTTGCAACTAGGTTTATGTTATTGAGAATAACAAAGATGGGAACATGTACACAAGGTGTCAGAAGTAAATCAAGGATAATCTTTTACCGACACCACCGACCATCATTCGGCAAATCTTGAGTTTGTTCTAAATGACACCTTTTAAGTCACACTAAGCTAGCACCCAGCGGAATGACAAGGGAGTGGACGGCTTGCTCTATTTAAGTCTCTAGAAAAATTGTCCCTAATTGTTTTCTACACTAGAAATAAGCCTACGCTAAGGTTATGCAGTGTTTGGTGAATTTATATGTATACAAACATTGTTCTAGTATTAATTGCCCTGGGCCCAGTGTAAGTCCGAATATAGGCCAAATGCTAAAGTAAAATAGGGACGCAATGTTTTCCTACGGCCTGTCAGATGATGTCATCGAGTGATTGCTCTGTGAATATAACGATGCCAGAACGACCGAATATTCCCGATCAATGTCGATAACAGTAGGTGGTATCTTCAAGACCTAGTGTGTTTACGGAAACCTCGGAATCGATCGGATCGGATCCAACCCACTTGACCCTCCTCTGATTAGGGATCACTTACTGTATTTATGCGAGTATAGGCCTCGGGTATATTTGAAATTGTCAAGTTCAAAAAGTGGGGTGCGGCCATTATGTGAAGCCATTTATCAATAGTATTTATATCCAAATCTTTAAAATCTGAGTGGTCAAAATAAGGGTGCGGCCTTTACTCGAGGGCGGCCTATAAGCGAGTAAATACGGTAGATCCAACCCGATTACGTGATCCGATGGATCTCTTAAGCTTTTTGAACGCAGATACTTTGAATCGGGCTGGTTTCCGAACGTAAATTTATATCGGGATCCGGTCGGGTTAACCAGATCAAGGTTTCCGAAAACACCCCTAGTGTACAAGGGCACTTGGGTTGCCCGGATCCATACTGAGGGTGTATCTGAAATGTGTTTTTGCCTGCTAACAAGTAGCCTGCTTACAGCTCGTCTATTAGCAGGTTTGGACATAAACTACTTGAAGACGACGAGGCCTTAATTGCCTACAACAACCATCTTCTGGTGCGGTTTTAATTAGCTTGCCCACCTGCAGTGCTGAATAATGAATATACCCTAGCCTATCCGCGATCCAAAGATGATCCAGATGGGGCTTTTTGCGTTTTTTGTTAGTACCCGAATGATGCACAAGCAGCACTGTAGATATTCAGAGCCACGAAGATCGTAAAAGCAAGCTACATCATTCAGTAGGCCTTGTATAATCTATGTGGTTTGATCTGCAAACTAGGCTAGGCACCAGGGTGCTGAAAGTGCAATGGTAAATCGTGTGGCAGTGTGCCTTCAACTGTTTTGAGTCTAGTATAGTTCTCAGGCCAGGCACCAGAGTGTCATCATCGCTTTTTATTTTTACGATTTATCGACTGGTCGATTAGTCAAGTTCAAAATATTGACAAAACAAAAGTCTTAGAAACGCACGTGAAAGTCACATGGCGTGCACAACTTCATTTGAAAGTTTAGTTTCAAGGCATAATATTTGGTTTTAAACGTTGCAATGTAGGCCTACAGCCCAACCAATATAGAAAGTGATTTTAGTGACCACAAAAGGTGAGAAAGGGCTATAGGACGAGTAATTGTTAGGTATATGCGCTGTGTAAATTCATTTTGCGGCCGAGCCCATCGTAGGCCTAGGCTAGGTCTAGCCTCCTAGCCTATACCCACAACACCTCTGCCGATCGTAGCAAGCAAGAAAAGAAGCAAGATTGTCAAAGATTGCTGGCAGAAGATTCACAATAAACTTCGCAATTATACTCGTTAGCACCTCAGAAAAAAACGGCTCGTGATTCTTCAATCAGATGTTGAAAAGACTGCATGGTTGTTGCAGTGCATTTTGCTTTGTCTTCATTTTCAAAGCTCAAGACGATGGAAGACCTCCCCACTACAAGCCAACAAGCAGGCGTTTTGTCATTTCTACGTGATTCGGTGATTATGTAATTATTTTAATTTTGTGTGTGTGTGTATTTAAATCGCTATTTGCAATAAAATATGTTCCCAAAACATGTGTTCTATTTTTGTAGCGACATTTTATTCCAATGAATATTTAGTAGAAATAGTAGGTGACTGCATTTACCAAAGTAGAAATAGTAGGTCACTGCTTATACCGCCTATCCTCAATAAGTTCTCAGGCCAGCCGCTAGGCGTTGCTCTGATTCAAAATGGCCTCCAAAGAGTTCTTTATTTCGCCCATAGAGAGTGGCACATCTAAGGGGGAGGGTATAGTAGTATCTATGCTAGGCACCAAGCTGCTTGGCTTTGGAAAAGGACTTAATTTGATGTTTGTTTGTGTTTTCTTTCAACTATTTAGTTCCATTTGTTTTTTACAACATTCTACACAAATTTTGATTTAGCAAAACACAAGAATCAACAATCCAATAATTATTGTCACTATCAGCACCACTTCTCATGTAGCCCTACTACATCGCCAACTATGTTGTGTTAAAAAAGAAGACGGTAATCCAAAAGGCCCTGGACTTTTCTCAATTTTTGTAGCTACAATGCTGCTTATGCATCCTTCTGCAACTAAAAGCTTTTCTCTTTATCCGCTAGATAGCATTGTTCCTTTGCGTCGCGGATACTATCTGAATACAATTATTGGTTAAATATAATGTATTTCCTTAGGTCCCGCCAGCTTGCAAGCACACACTCTCGGCAACTATGCTCGGGTGCCATCTAGCAGACTAGACTCGCCTACTAGCGACATTTGGACACCAACTACGTGACGTCACTTCCGTCAAATGAGTTGACTAGCTGGGGAGATGCGCGCAGAACGTCGATCTCAGGTGCACCATAAGGATTCAAATCTTCTTTGGGTAAGTTTTTTTGTAACGTAATAACTCGACTATACCGAAAAATTGCAACTTTAAAGTTTGTGGAATCAATTCAGAAGTTGTACGGGAGACCGGGGGTCAATCTGGACTCTGGCGGGTTTTAAATATTATAAATTATTTCTGAATTATTCCCGCTAATAAACTCTAGAGTCTAGTGTGGCTCGTTGGTCTTGTGGTCAGCGTCTCTGCTTCCAATGCAGAAGGTCCAGGGTTCGATTCCTGATAAAGGCAGAAACTTTTAGACTTATGTCCATCAGTTCTTGTCTTAGAAATTTGTAAACGGTGACTTTGGAGCCATCCTAGCAACAAGGCACATTATAAATTCAAAGTTGTTCTGAATCGGCCTTGTTGATTCTGGCTTGATCCGCTGGTGTTCGCACTATCCATACCACTGATTGCTATGTTTCCTATTAAAAAAATATCGATCTTCGGTTGTTTCTTGATTTGGTTAGTCGGGAAACACTCCCGAAGGTTTAATTGTAATTATTTACTACAACTATAGCCAAGAGCTTGCAACTTGTAGTGTCTTTTACTTTTGTTTTCTGATCCCAGTCACAATAGTAGGGCAGCCTCTCTCGTTGCCATGCGTCTTGGTTCAAATCCAGGTTAAGACATGGTTGTTTTGTCGCCCAAGAACCAGAGTCTAGGAGGGAAGCCCCCCTCACTGGTTGTGCTATGTGACTTTCCACCCTTCCTATCTCTTAACCCTTTATCGTAACTCTTTTAAGTATGAATGAAGAGGCACCCTGGCCGAGCAACAACAGAAGGAGCAGCTTTTCTCTTGTTGCCAAGGGTCCTGGTTCGAATCCAGGGTAAGTCGGATGGATGATTTGTCTCCCGAGCACTAGAGTTGGGAGGGAAGCCCCCTTACTGGTTGTTGTGCTGACGGTGTGGCTCAGTATGAACGGTGTTTGAAGTAACCTTGCTGATGATGACAACATGCATGCAGAATTGGCTTCTTGCGTGGCCCTACCACAGGTTTGGTTATATATTGTGAGTATTGTTTGCATGTAGTTGGCTGATTTTTAGTGGCCACCATCCGCCTGATGAGTCCCAGAAGGACGAAACGCATCGTGGTTTAAGGTAACAACTTTAAATTAGCTGCAGTTGTCATCAGCAGGTGAAAAGTTTTGTAGCTCCCAGCCCTTCAGGCTGGGATTTATGTTCTCTTTGCTTTCCCAACCTGTCACCCCTTCTCCAATCCAATTCAGAAATTAAATAAGTCCCAGTCAGTTCAAAGGCAACAGTTTTCCGTTGCAGTAGGGCCTACTGTTCCATCCATTCAGATGTATAATGCAACTACAATACAGAGATTAAAATGAACCCGTCCTGATGGTCTAGTGGTTATGACGCTCGCCTGGAATGCGGAAGACTCGTGGTTCGAATCCCGGTTGGGGCGGACTTTTTAATTTTTGAATTGTATTAAATAATGATCTTTGGTTGGTTATCGCTCACTCTACGATTGGGGCCTGGGGTTGGCTTTGTCGCTTTAGTTTAATGTCCCCCCACTGAAAATCAGTTACCTATGACTGAGTGGGTAGACTTGTAACAGAATTTGGTGGTATGTTTCGAATGAGAGGGTTTGGTGAGTCTTTTAACGCTGCATAAAATGGAACTGATAGTGCCTCTAGGTGGGCCTCCATCATTTCTAACCCACAGTCTGCATGAATGTTGGACATTCTAGTGCAATGGGGAGCGCCAGTGATGATTCTCACTATCTTGTTTTGAAATGTTTGAAGCTTTTTGATGTGAATCTCTGTGCAGGTCGACCACACCGGGGACGCGTACGTGAGGGCTGGTCGTATGCAAGATTTGTACAATTGAATTTTGGTAGCAGGATTCATTTTACCAGAGCGTAAAAGTGGATACAACAATGCGAGTTTTCCAGTTGCTTTGGCAATTCTAGCCTCAACATGTGGTCCGAATTTGAGATAATTGTCTAGTAGAGTAGGATTCAGCCAAGATTGAACGACCTTCAAAGTTGCATTTGTTTAAATCGGCATAACCAACACAGGAGAAATAAAATTGCTAGCATCATTTTTCTACTCCGTGCGCTGCGTGCGTGTGGCGAGGTGACGAACTAGGTGTATGTCAACAGACTATTCCAAACGTTGGAGGTTATGTTTCATTAGGATCATAGATACTACTATACATTAGGATACTGTCATTGCGTGTTATGTTTTGTCACTGAGTTGTTTTGGATATTAAAATTCTTTGTCTTACATTATTATTTTTATTTAATCAACACAATTCTATTTGCATAAAAATTGAACTAGGCCCTAGGGCAAGGATACTATTATACACTTCGTTCTAGCCTAGCCTAGGGCCAGGCCTAGTCTATGCAATTTCTCTTTGGGGGTTGGGGGGGGGGGGGGGCAAAAGCCTAGGCCTTGCGTTAATATGCAGCCTATCTATGATGCAGCCTAGGCTATAGCTAGATCTAGTCCTACATTGATAAAACAGGGAAATTCTTGTGATATGTGTTCAATTTGGGGAAACTAGGCCTAGCCTAAGGCTACGCGTAGCCTAGCATCGGCCCAACTCAGGTAGTAGTATTTATAGCCCTACCCCCCAAAAGGAATATTAAAAGTATTTTTTTCTAAAAGCCTTATGTCTATAACCGTTGTCTTGTACGTATTTAGGTCCTACTGTTTAGGTACCTAGGCCCTACCTAATTGGTTGGCTTACTTGACTGTGTTTTTCCCGCGGGCCCTATTAGTGCATGGCTTAGTGACAAAGACCTACTTTACTTCAACATCAGACAATTGATAGACCTACTTATTTAATCAATACTTAGGCTAGGCCTACATAACATTAAAATATTATTAATTAATAATTAGTCAAGCCCAGAACTCAGAAGAGCAACCAAGTAAAGAAATTGGTCAGAAACAAGATTAAAGCAGACAACGTAGGCTAGGGCCTATTCGACATTAAAAGTAACAAGAGATCGCGCCACCGTCGCGCGGATTCTTGCAATATGGCCGGAGAAACGAGGTACAGCCGCTGTTTACCACACGCCGGCGTATAACAATCAACAGTCTTTTGAGACGATACAACATCTTTGCATCGTTCTAAAATATACTACCGTTATAATGGACAACCTGAATATTTTCACAGTGTAATTAAGATGTTTTTCATATTGTAAAATGATGTTTTCCTAATTTCTGTGCCCGCTTTTTGCACTTCACTTGTATGCATAAATGATGCATGCTATGATTTACGGTCGATTACTATTTACTATTTATCCTATTTCGCACACATTTAAACGGTTTTTAAACAAAATGCGGCAATACAAATAATATAAAATGATAAAAATAGCCCCCCCACCCTCCCCCACCCTACACAAACACGCACTCACATATGACAATCCACCATTTCAGAGCTTTAGGCCTACGCCTAACATCACAATCTCGTTTCATATTGTAGTTTCCTTTTCAATGGACATTTTAATAAGGAGGCTATTAATTTATCTCAAAGCTCTAGTATTGTACAAAATACACGCAATTATTACAACAATAAGATAACAATGACCATGACAGATAAAATTGGGCAACTAGATTCGATTTCCAAGTATTGAGACCGAGATTGAGACATGGCTTTATTTGTGTGACCTCTATTTCCTATTTTTATTTTGAACTACGTGAACAAAATTAATATACAACCAAAATTATATTCAACTTGACAGTGATTTCGTCTACGTGATTATGTCGACGTATATAAGCATATTTACAATAATTATGCATTAAATTCCTAGATTATAGAGGCTAGCAGCTCATGGGACAGGCAACATACAATAAAAATAACGAAGATAATATGCGAAAAAGATCGCATACTATAGGGAATGTAAGAGTATTACACACACATAACAAAAACTTGTAGAAATACAGCCAAACCTTACACACTCAAAAGAAATGAGATCTAAAAAAGGGCCAAGCTCATCTACCCTTCCACATAAACGTACAGTGTCCCATAACAGCATCCTCGAAAAGCTTGGCAAAATAGAATTTGCGATTATTAATTTAAACGTAATAGTTCAACCAAGTTCTTTTTTCTAATTAATTTAAACGTAATAACTAGAGGTAGTGAAAAATGGTGATAACGAAATTCGCGAATTTTTTTAAATGTCCTTTTTATTGCCTAAAATGTAATATTGTCGACGAATTACATCATTTAGAGATGGAAAAAACACATTTTGAAATCGCGAAATTTGCGAAATCTCGTGTATAGCGCGAAATAACGAACGAAATTGTAAGAAACTGGTCAAAACGCGAATTAAATCGCGAAATTGCACCGTTTAGAGTGCAAAATGTAAGGGATGGTGGAGGTGCCGGTCCAGTTTTGGTGGAGGTGCCGGTCCAGACTGAATATTACGCGTGCGGTAGGCGGTACAGTCATCAAATAGACAACTCAACGCGTGCGTCACGGGCTTCACGGAAATAGACCGCGGAAATAGACCGCGGAAATAACGGCGCCTATATGGACTCCGCGGAAATAGTCCACCAAAATAATGGTGCGTACAAATATTTTTTTTTGTTGGGAATCGACTCTGAATCGATTTTTAGGTCACAATGATCGATTTTAACTTTTTGGAATCGATGTCATCCCTAACTTAAGGGGCTCCGTTTTTTTTTTTTTTTTTTAGTTTTTTTGATTTTTTTGAAACGTTTTTGACATTTTTTCGAAATCGCGAAAAACGCGAAATTTGGGTTTTTAAAAACGAAATTTGCGTTTTTATATCACCATTTTTCATTACCTCTAGTAATAACATGCAAATTTTATTTTGCCAAGCTTTTTGAGGATGCTGTTATGGGACACTGTACGTTTATGTGGAAGGGTAGATGAGCTTGGCCCTTTTTTAGATCTCATTTCTTTTGAGTGTGTAAGGTTTGGCTGTATTTCTACAAGTTTTTGTTATGTGTGTGATCTCATTACTTTTTCAAGTTCCATTACAAAATTATTTGCTAAAATATAATATTTTTATCAAAGTTGATTTAAATTCAATGGTATTAGCAGTAACAATATAGGATGTAAAATATCTAGACCCGGATTCATGTACATCCTGGGTATAGGTGGTATAACCATGGTATAACGACGGTATAAGGACTGGACCCCAATTCTTGAGTTCGTGGGAGATGAGTTGAAAACGCAATTTGAAAACGAAGTCGTTTTCGTTTTCGAAGGAATTGGTATTCTTGAACGGTATCGTGGAAAACGTCATGGGTTGTGAGTTGAAAGCATGGTTGAAAGAGTATCACGAAATCCAAACACTTTAAAAAGATTTGCGTATAGCAAAGAGCTCGAAAAAGTTCTATATTTATTCTAGATGGCAGTGCCTTCATAAACGCCGGCCAATCGAAAGACAAGTTGTATGAAATGATTTGATTGTTGCAATTATGTAAACAAACAGATGAGCAAGTTCATAATGTTGTGCTGGCATAGGGTTGGCTAGGCTTGTCAAACATGTAATGTAAGTATGAATTTTACTAGTCCTATAGCCAAATGGAACTTTAGACCTACACTTTTGCATTATAAATAATTTTCCACATCTGGGCCTAGGCCAGGGACGGTTTCTGATTTGTTTTATGAGAGTATAATGACACCTTTTCTCGTTCCACACAAAGAAGAAAAATTTTAAATGTCCGCTATTTGTTTACGTATCGCACTTTCCCGCCTAACTCTGCTTATACCGTCAACAAGTGTCAAGTAACTATGGTTACTTGTTGATTGTATGCCAAGTGTTTAAGGCTTATTTTAAAACCTTTATTTGGAAGCCTTCCAACAAACTTTTTTCAACTTTTTTTTTCAAAAGAGACTATCATTCTATAACCTTAATGTCCATGTAAAATATGAACATTGTAGTCCCACCCGTCTGGTCAGAATCGCGGGCCGACGTATTAGATGTGAGCAGTAGTAGGCAGTAGTAGGCAGTAGCTAACATCCTTAAAGTGATTTTGAGCATGTTTCAAGCCATTTTTTCACCAAGAAGGAATAATCGTACCCCAATAAAATTTGGCATGTGTTGTCAGGTACCTAAATCCCCTCGATTGTGATAGTTTTCAAGTTCACATCACGTTACATGACGGCTGGGTAACACCTCGAAATCACCCCAACTCTGCTTGGTGTATAAGGTGCTTGAGTGTGTAGCGCACCGCGGCTTGGCTGCGGCGCCCTAACGGGCACCTAGATGTTAATGTTTTTAAAATACGTATTTAAACCTGCGTTGTAATAAACAAATACCATAAAAGCTGTCAAAGTACAATACAAATACCTGCAAATTCTAGGCCTTAAAATGAGATCTATAGGCCTATTATTCCGTCCGACCCTCTGTCTGTTGTAAAAGTTGACTACAAGAGTAAATACCACATCAGCATAGACTAATATCGCCAGATTAAAATCATTTCATAGTTGTCGAGTGTTAAAACAAATGATAAAATCAGCCAAAATCCAAAAACCTACCATAAGAACGCACAATTCTCAACATTTGTCGCAAAAGCTGTCATTCACTTAAATCGTTTTCTCCATCTTTGGAAAATGTATACTGATACAATTGAGGCATCATTTGACTTCGTAAGACTTATTTCTTGCAGTTAACCATCAATCGTGATTATATTTTGAAATATCAATAGGTACAAACGCTCACAATTCGAACGCAAATCTCTATGTAACACCATGAGCGCGGTTGTAGGTACCTCGATTCTCTAGTCGCGCGCTTCGCCACTAGAGCGCATACCTGCAACATTTAATCACGAATGTGTGATGTGCAGACGACAGGCCTTTAGTAATACTTTAGCTGATTGTATGAAAGTGGTATTGGGAAGATCGCTCATTGGTCAATAAAATAAACCATTGTTGTCAACTGTGAAAACGAATAACGACTTGACATTTGTTTGTTATTTATTACTTTCAATGAATTTGATCGTCCAGATTACATTAAATTAAGCTTTTAAACAATAATTTAGTATTTTTATTTAATAACGCACCGTGTATAATTCATTAATTTTTTTAAAAGTACATTTTCAATTAGACCTCCAATTTTGTTCAAGTGGTTCACATGAAAAATGGCCGCCGAACAGTGTCAAAAGGTCATTCAAAGTTGTGTGATTCCTACTCTAAGGCACCTAGATAATTATTCCTGCTTGACCATTGAACATTTTTGTCATGGATTACGAATGAAGATGCATCTCTCGGTAAATAACCGAAAAATATTGTGGCACTAGTTTTTGATGCATTGAGACCCATACGCCATTTATCATACCAATCGACCATCAAATCCACCGCTCGTTGGCTAATTCGAACGCAATATTCAGCATGTTTTCCCATTATTAGCGCAACAACATCGTCTGCAAAGCATCCGAAAACTACGTTGCATGGAGTCGTCGGGAAGTCATGGGTAAATATATTAAAGTAGAATGGAGAAATACAAGAGCCTTGAGGAACCCCTGCAGCTATAGGCCACCTTGTGGAAGTAGCGTTTTGCCATTGAACTAAAAACTATCGTCCAGCGAGAAACTGTTTTGTGAGGTTGATGAGGTATCTTGGAAATTCAAGTTTTAATCATCTTAAAAGCAGACCTTCATGCCACACACGGTCGAATGGCTTTTGCAACGTCAAGGAAGACGGCCGCCGTTTGACGCTTTTGATTTGAAGAGGGCCACTTGGAAGGGGGACTTTTATAGCTGTAGCCTCCACGTCAGTGAGGCGTGCAGGGGTTGGTATTTGAAAATGGCTAACCACCGAGTTCACCAAGATTGCAGCACCCCCTCCTCTAGTGCGCTCTGTTTTTGGTCACATCCTGAGGCCTGTCTGTTCGATAGACTTTGTGGTTTGCCACTTTCCAAGTTACCTCGGGTCGAAGGTGCGTCTCGGAGATTAATCAGACGTGAACATCATGAGTTCTCATAAAATAAAGAAGTTCGGGTTGTCTTTACTTTTACTCCGCCATTGGTATTCCATGCCATAATGGTGAATGCCATTTGGTGTAGGGACTGCCATTTTTGGTTATTTGTTCTTGTGCGAACACGGTAAGAAAGCCTACCATGTGTTGAATATATTGATTTTCAGGTGTGTGCTTTGCAACTTGCCGTGCAAAGTACAGCACCATTTCCCATGGTGATTCAGTATCTTTCTCTGGTGTCAGAACAGAGTAAGATGGATGATTTGTGAAACTTTTTGGTGAAAGTGCCGGGTTGGATGTCGGAATCTGTTCGTATTGGTTTTCGCCGCGTAACCGTCAGTTGTGGGAACTCCGCCTGTGCAAACGAAAACTCGGGACTTGTGTTTCTTGCAGGTGGAGAAGCCTTTGTAGCTTGATTGGCCGGGTGTTCGTCATATTGTGTCCGATTGGACGTTTTGTTTGCGGCGACGTTTGGAAGGCGGTAGCGCTCTAGGGCTGCCTTGTACGTCGGGCATCGCCTCGGGCGCGCGGGTATAAACCGTCCATCGTCCGTAGACGGTAGTCGTGTGGCTCGTTGGTCTTGTTGTTAGCGTATCTGCTTCCAATGCAGAAGGTCCAGGGTTCGATTCCCGTCAAAGTCAGAAGTTTTTTAACTTCTGATTTGGACTTAAGTCATCAGTTCTTGTCTAAGGAGTTTGTAAACGGTGACTTTGGAGCCGTCCTAGCAACAAAGCACATAATAAATTCAGAGTGGTTCTGAATCGGCCTTGTTGATTCTGGCGTTGATTCGCGGGTGTTCGCACTGTCCATACCACTGATTGCTATATTTCCTATTAAAAATATCGATCTTTGGTTGGTTATCGCTCACTCGTCGATTGCGTCGGGGCCTACAGGGTAGGCTCAGTCGCTTTGATTTACTGTCCCCCACTGAAAATCAGTTATATAACTGAGTGGGTAGACTCTAAATCCAATTTATTTATTTATTTTATTTTATGGACGTGAGCTTGAGTTTGTGTGAGTCCTTTGCGTTCACAACTGTGAAGTCTGACTTGCATAGAGGTTTGATGCATCTGATTACAGTCTGGTAATCAGGAAACTTGTGTACCTGTGGTATACGATTCGTTTCGGTTGAGGGGTTGCCTACGTGTCCATATCATCGGTACACACATTGTCGGGCTCCTTGGAGCTACCAGGTGCCGATGGATCGGCCAGAGGTCAAAAGGTGTTCTAAAGAACAATTGGCACAGTTTTGTTGTTGTTTTACCACCGTCTTGCGGGTTGCACGGGCAACACAGTTGTCTTTTTCTCGGGTTCCTCGATACGAGCACGCTTGTGGATCGCTTGATCGCGCGTCTCGACCGTCTTCCAGCCATCGTCGGTGCTGGGCACGTTGTTGTGCATGGTCACAAAGAGGGATTGACCCACAAAAACAGAAATAAATTAATTGGGAAGACCTGGGAGCTGGTTGGGCTGGTCCAGACACTCAGGCTATTCAAAGATCCAGTAGGAGGGTAAAGCGGGATGAACCCACCACAATTGGGACGACCTGTGCAGTCAGAACTGACCTCAGGTGACTCAAAAACCGGGGTAAAACCGAAGTGAAGTCGTCCTACGTAGCCCGTGGACTAGTAGGGCGGACGGACGTCTTCTTCTTTCTTCTGCCTTATCGCTGGGGATTCCTGCCAGAGAGTAATCTTGCGTTCGTCCTCTCTGGCCAGGCGGATCCAAAATGTTTAGGCAGCGAGTGGTTCTTCTTCCTCTTCACTTCTTCTCCATGTGCTTTGGAAACTTTGCAACAATGAGTTCAGCTCGGTAAGAGCCTCTATCCGTATCTAGGAGACTGTGTCGTCCAGTGAGTACACTATCAGTATCATCTCAGTTCTTTTCCTGTATCTCATCTGCATTAGTAACTCAGTCTCTCCGAGTCACCCCTTAGGTAGGCCTATCTTTGTCCCCCACTTTCTTTTCTCTTTGTCTTCACTATGCCATACAACATCTTCTTGTTTCCTTCTGCATCTTTTTCTAAATTCTTTGCAAGTCTTCTGCCTTCTCTTCTTTGACCATTCTTTGTGCTTCCCTCTTAGCATTTTTGTACAATTCTTTCTTCTCATCTCTTCTATCTTTCTTCAATAGCGGCTCATGAATTGATTGATTGATTGATTGATTGATTGATTGATTGATTGATTGATTGATTGCTGTTTATTTATTTATTTGTTTATTTTATTTGTTTATTTATTATATTGTGGGGGTGCTGCAAAAGAAATGGAATGTTTTCCTAAGTAGGCCTACCACCATAAGTACCAGTTGATGTGAACAGCAGAGCTCTCATGTTTTTGCATTTGAACTACTAATTTACCTAACTTAGAGTAACCATTATCCGTCCATGTTTTATCGCCAACAAACAACACTACCTTTATTCACAACCACGGATCCATTCATTTTTTGTAAAAATATCTTCACGGAAATGTCGGCTGTACGATGCTCCCTTGCTTATTGCCTTCTACGTCATCACCAATAACGGCGTTGGGACTGGTTCTGACCAGCATCAGTCCTTCCTCCTCATATCCCCTAGGCTAGAGTGGTGCAATGACCAAACGGAACCAACAAAAAACTACCATTATTCTTCATCTTAGTATTTTCTTATTTTTTTAATTATTATTAAGAGAAAGATGATAAAAAAAACTATATTTTTAAGTTCAAAATTAATTGCATTAACACTTTCACTTATTATCGGTTAATTATCTGGCAAGTACACCACCATCACACCTACACTACGCATAGGGGAAGAGATTACAACTCCCGATAAAGTCCGAGCGTGGGAAGAGAAACGCAACGTCAACAATGCCGAGCTGCGGCGAGCATTGCAGTGCTGGCTAGAAGCAGCACCCGAACAGCCTTATTTCTGCTGCGAGGAACGAGATGATTTAAATCAGTTTGACATGGGCAAAGTTGGCTGCAGCGTCTCAAAGCTACAGCTCGCCGCATGCGTGGAAATGAACCGCTACCGCTCGATGGAACTAACAGAAAATCACACAGCCAAACCAATAGCAAAATTCAATGTGTAAACTTGAAAAACATAAAAATAACTTATTTTTTTAAATAAGTAAATATTTATTTTATTAACTATTTTACTAGAGGTAGCTGCAGCTTCGCAGCTCTAACCGGGGGCCGCCACTGTCTTTCTTTCATATACTCTCTCCATGTTCTATTTTTCACTTTTACTTTCTCCTTTACCTTATCATTCCACCAGCTTGTTACCGTCTCTGTTCTCTTTTTTTGTACATTAATATTATTATAAACCTATGTTAATATTAAGAATTATTCACTTCACTCTACTATCTCTCTCATAAGAGGATAATGTGTGTATACTTATACTATGTACAGTGAATCCTCTATGCATCGTTTTTCAGGGGAGTACTTGAAAAAAACTATGGATCCAGAAAAACTATGGATCAAATAGAAAATAACAATAAAGCTTATTATGGGAGTGTATAAAAAACACTATAGATGCAGGAAAATAGTTGTTTGAGAAACTATGGATAGAGGTTTCACTGTATTGGTCAAGCGAATAAAAATTACTCTACTCTACTCACTCCACTTGTTCTCCCACAGGTTTTCTCTGTTGCACCAATGTTTTCTTAAATGCTCCCCATTCTTCCTCCACTCCTTGAATCTCTCCCTTTGGAATATCCTTTCTTATCAGCAGCTGGTACTCTTCTCTTACTGATAATTCACTTAGTCTCCATACTTTCAACTTCTTCTCCGTGTACGCCTTTCTTTTATGTATACTTCTATCTATTTGGAAATAAATAATAAATAATAATAATACTTTTTATTTTAAACAGATATCAGTGACCAGGTAACTGAGAACTGCTAACAAAATGAGAAAAATCCGCTGTGATTTAAACCTACAAGAAATAATAATTTAAAAATAATCTTAAAATTCAAAGAATTCCAAAATACTCTTGTAAACTTGTTTTCATCAAGCATTTTTTCAATTGAACAATCAGTATAAATTTTAAAATATTTGATGTTTTTTTGTGTTTCAGGGTCCAGGTCGGTGACACCAGCTCTATAGACTATAGAATAAAGGAGAAGAGAATGGAACAATCATCACCCGCCCAACCAGCCTACAAGACACATCTAATGGTGGGGAAACATGTGAGGGGAGTGCGGCCAACAAAACCCTTTGCCGCAAGATAAGTTGGAATTCACTCTTGATTAATACACAGTGGATCTCGTGTGTTAGCACTATATTACCAATAATTGCTACTTTTATGATTTTTTTTCATTAATCAAATTAATTGTTTAGCCTAGCATTCTTGCTATTTTTATCCATATACTACATTTACGTTACGTAATACAAGACAACATATAAATCAATATATAACAACATTTCGAAACATGATACAATACATTAATAATTTTTTATTATTATTATTATTATTATTATTATTATTATTATTATGATTATTAATTTATTATTATTTGTTATTATTATATTGGATGTATTTCATACAAACTCGGTCAAAACCGGAGCTAACATGTTGTACGGACTTAACTGCAGCTCTGCAGTTGTCATCAGCAGGTGAAAAGTTTTGTTGCCCCAGCCCTTCAGGCTGGGATTTATGTTCCCTTTGCTTTCCCAACCTGTCAACCCTTCTCCAATCTAACTAGCCGATAGGCATTTTTCACACTAGAAACAATCATTATTTGCCTATTTTGTACTTGATGTATCAAGATTTTGTTTGTAACTAATTGATCAATATGTGAATCGTCATATGGCATGATGATTGATGGTGTTCTTTTTCTTGACATTTTGGCCATAGCAAAAATAATGTTTTGCCAAACTAATCATTTACTATACAAATGTCTTTTGAATGGCTATATTTTAAATGTATAGAAAAGGTTAAGTATTTTATTATGTTTCCGAAAGTTTACCAGTTTAAGTTTGTTTATCTTGATTGTACTTTTTTCTTTCATGTATTTCACTTGATTGTCGTTCTTGTAAGTTGTATAAATGTGCCCTGTCGTGTCTGTTCTCATTTGAACCTTTTGCCCAATTTTAGATTATTTTATCGGGTGGCTAATTTGTAACACCTTTTCATAAAAATATACCAGTTTGGGTTTAAGTCAATATTCAGTGGGTAAGTAATTGCTTGCAAGCAAAGTCGTCAAAAAACCTCTGCAGACTTTGCTGGCAAGGAATTCTGTATACCCAGTGCAAAAATAGATTGATTTCAGGACAGTCTTCCAAATACCGTATTTACTATATCAATACATTATATTATTATTTACCGTCCGTAGACGCGCGCTATTTTCCTACTCTAGCTAGTCCTTGTTATCTCGACAGTTGTTGCGTCCCTCTCACTTGACTTTCTCCACTGAGCTAGAGCTAGTAGGGGTGTCGGACAATACGACAATTCTTATCAATAATTGTGCCAAATTAAAATAAGCTATCATCTCATCATCATCACATTGAAGTTTCCAACTTCTGACGGGGTCAGCTTGGGCTTAGCAAACAAAGTTACCACTTGTTTCTATCCTCCCAGAATTGTATCTGTTTCACATTTTCCCAACTCTCTCTGCTTGTCTCCCAAGTCTATAGTCTCCTTCCATCTCTTCCTTAGCATCCCCTGTCTTCTTCTTCCTTCATCAATCCTTCTTTCATACATTCTCTGGGCATCCTCTCTTCCACGGTTCGTTTTACATGCCCATATTCTCAACCGTGTCTGACTTTGACTCTGACGTGTTTGACTTTTATCCTTATCTGTATTATATTATCCTGTCTCTTTCTTCCTCTGCTTCTCTATCTCGTCTCGAATAGCCAAAGTGCAATAATATTTAATACGAGACGTGAAGCAATATCCAATCAATCAATCAACAACTTCTCTGTCACTTCTGCCTTCCATTACAGGCTTACTACGATCCCCACTCCATTCTTCCTTGCTTCTTTATTTCCACTCCATCACAGCCTGTACCCACCATTGAGTTCTAGCTTTCCTCCATCCTTCCACTTCACTTTCATCAATCCCAGGATGTCAATCGCTCTTTCCATCATAACATCCACTACCTCGTTCACCTTACCGGAGAGGGTGATGATGTTGATGGTCCCTACTCTAATAAGAATAATATCGGGCCAGTATGGATGGTCACTTTTTAATCATATCACCATTCATCGACGTTAAACTCGTTTTTGTCGGGCCCCCTCAATGCCCCTTCCGCGAGAGAAGTGTCGTGCCTCCATCAGTGGTCAGGGGGGAGTGGTTCTCGGTTGCTAGGCAACAGTGTGTAGCAGCTGGTCTAGTAGAGAAGGGGATGTGAGTAACGCCACGACAAGTCGCGATAACACAAGAGTTTATTTATGTATTCTTGATCAGTAGCTGAATTTAATTTTTATCCTTTGTCCAACCAGAAGAACAGTGTTTTCTCATTATCCAAAATCGCAATCTCATACCTAGACAAACTTTTA
This sequence comes from Sweltsa coloradensis, assembly GCA_024449915.1. NCBI lineage: Eukaryota > Metazoa > Arthropoda > Insecta > Plecoptera > Chloroperlidae > Sweltsa > Sweltsa coloradensis. The sequence goes on from JAMZAV010001799.1 coordinate 86,225, forward strand.
CGACGATCGGGCCAAAGACTCTTTTCTCACGGTTATGTTTTTAGCTCACGATGTATTAGCATTTGTCTAGTGGAACCGATATCGTATCGTAGAACGTTCAAGGTCAAGCCTCGTCCTCTATTCACGACCCCTCCCACCAGTTTGAATTCCTTACCAGCTCATTCGCAATGCTCGTGCCCATTAGGCCTTGTTGATATTGCTATCTCTAAACTTGGAATACCATTCATTTTGTCTCGTCAAAAATATCCTACACTTGAATAAAGCTGTAAATGAATTAAAAAATTAAAATATCTGCTGCTTCCCAGAGCCAAAACTTCTGGGAAGTTCAATAGCACAGCATTGTTTACGCTACTTGTCAATACAATCACAGGGGGGGGGGGGTATAGTTTGTCTGTACCGTGAAATAGATAGCGAAAAGAAAACCTATTTTAAGAGGCTGGGAATTCCATCAAATCCACGATGAAGGAGAAAAATATCATTCTAACAGCGTCGATTAGTCGTGGGCTGTCAAGAAGGGTGGTTAACCTTTGGTTGGTGCTTAATTCAAATTTAAAATCCAGGCTGACGGTAATTATTGCGATATTTCTAGTAATTAATATCATACTAGTATATGTGAATGACAAAGAGATACGGTGCCAACAGCTTCCCTTAAATGAAGTAGGCGCGCCGCGATAGATCACAAACGCAAATACACAAATAAACAAATATTACATAATCAAAACGTTTTCGGTCCACGTCACCTTCCTCAGTGAGTGTAGAGAGAGAGACTGAGTTAAAACTAAAACTATCGCTACTATACTAATCGCGGTGTGCGTACTCCATTTAAGGTAAGCTGTTGGCACCCTGTCTCTTTATATCATTCACATGATCCAGCCTTTTGGCATTCCTTTCAAACACACCGGTAATATCATACTATCTATTGCCTATTGCCTATTGGTAATCATGATACAGCAACATTATTATTTTTATTATTGTTATTATTATTGTCTATTTGCAACGGATAATGTATTCCACTAGTGCAAATTTAATAGAGAAGGGAGTAGGGGTGCCGGCACGTAGCCTACTCCTTTCGAAAAGTACTAAAGGGACCAACAGCTTTACGTCCCATCCGAAAGGACGGTGTAACCTTGACCGTCAAATAGGTTCCTCCACTTAAAGAGTCTTCACGAGACAAACATGTAAATGGCACGCTCATAAGCAATCAAATTAAGATGTACAACGCTTTGGAGAAAATTGAAACTACATACCAGATTTCTAACATGCACATGACAGATGTTTTTATGCAGAACAACAAACGGAAATGGTGTATGTAATAAACCCTACTATACAACATTGATATGCATAAAGTCGACGCAATGGGAACAAGAAAAGGTTTTATGCTTAAAAATGGTGAATAGTAGGGTTTATTACATTCATCAATTCTGTTTGTTGTATGTTGTTCTGCATAAAATATCTTTGTCATGTGCATGTTAGAATTCTAGTATGCAGTTTTAATTTTTCTCCAGGGCGTTGTACATCTGGATTTGAGTGCCTACGAGCGCGCTGAGTACATGTTTGTCTCGTGAAGACTCTTAACCCAGACAGCCGAGCAGACGTCGAGGAGATCGAAGCCGTTACACTAGTTCTCGAACCCTCCATCTGCTCTAACCAGCGGTCACCCACTCTACCCCTGACCACGTCCGAAGGTTGCTTAACTTCGATGTTCGATTGGGAACCGGCTAAGCGACCGCGGCTAAACCCCAATATTATCGATACATGATAATCGTTGACATCCCTAGTTAATAGCACAGCTCCGTCTCTGTTGCCTAGCAACGACAAATCGGAATCCCGCCTATAGTCACTGTTGACTGGTCGTGCTGTCTCAACCACTTCTTCCTTCTTCAAACCTGCCCTCATTCACCTAAACCAACCTACCACTAATATTAAAACTGCGAAATCGACTGGTATATTTTGAAACCTATTTAAATGCTTGTGCAATATAAAAAAATTGGTTAATAATTCCTATGTAGTTCCTTAAGAACTATAGTCTTCATGGACAAACATATAAATATTATCATCAGTAGTCCTACGACTTTAAATTATGGAATTAATCATCAGTACTTAATTTTGCTGCAAAAATGTTTCTCAAGCAGGATATTGCAGGCCCTACCAAAGAAAAAAATGTACATGGGATATGTAAAATCACTTTTTCGATATTGCCTAGTGTTTTGTGAGATACACGTACCTAATTCAAGTAATTGTTGTGGGTTCAATATTGACCTCTTCATTTATTGTAAAGGTGATACAATTAGCCCTCGTTCTCGTCTTGTTTTTTGTTTTTTTGCAGAAGGAAGATTATCCCCCCCCCCCTCCCTCTTCACAAAGGCCACATTTTTTGTAGATGAAACTGTTTGGGTGGAAATAGAGTGGGATGTTATTCTTAAATACTACCTTCATCTGCAGGTGTAAATTTTTTATCGTGCTATTCAAATTCATTCAATATTTTGCATCGTGGAATAGCTAGTGTAGAATAATTTGTTAGACTATTATTTTCATGTTCCACCTCTCAAATTAGTTTATGCATGCGTAGAGATCGCAAAGTTGTTAGTAAGGTACTCATTTTTGTGAGTTTAAATCGTGGCATATTTTATATCAGAGTACCATTGTGGGACTACTGTAACATTCCCATCTAATTAGGTGCTACCTACTTTCAAAACTATTTTATTGAGATTTATGTTTTTGGCAGTCCTAACTCTAATGTGATTTATATGTGATACACACACCTGGAAAATATTATGCAACAAGCTGGGGAAAATTTTCTTTGGCTTCTCCCCTCCCCTCCCCTATGCACATTGAGAAGATTATAGCCATCAAATGAAAGGTAAGTAAATTTAGAATTAAGTGAAATACCAAATGCCATGCTACGATAGTTTCCTAGACGAGCTGTCGTAGTATTTGGTTGCCACTTCTGGCAAGCTCCTGGATTAAAATCTCAGTTGAGCAATTTCCATATTGGAAATGTGTATGGCTGCTGTGGATAACATATTTTGAGCTATTTAAATCTGCGCGTGTTCATTCTAGTTTCCGGAATTTTGCAGTATCAATACTTTGGCTATTGCGTTTACCAACTGTTGTTTTCATTTCCATGTAAAATTTCATTTATTTGAATCTACGCGGGTTCATTCTGGTTTCCGGAATCTTTCAGTGTCTTGAGTATCTCGTTTCATGTATTCGCTGCAGCAAGGATGTCTAATCCCAGACAATTTGCTTTTTTCATTTGAATGTACGTGGGTTGGTTGTTTTCATTTATTTATTTGAATGTGCGCGGATTGGTAATTTCGCAGTAACACCAATGTTTGGACGTCATTTGAATGTGCGCGGGTTGGTATTGTCTGGAATCTCGCAGTAACTACAATGTCCTACTGCGGTTCGCTAGTTTTCATTTATTTGAATGTGCGCGGGTTGGTTGTTTCGGGAATCTCGCAGTAACGATGTTTGGACGTGATTTGAATGTACGCGGGTTGGTAGTTTCGAGAATCTCGCAGTACCAACAATGTTTGGATTTCAATGCCCTGCGGTTCGCTAGCTTTCATTTATTTGAATGTGCGCGGGTAGTTTGTTTCGGGAATCTCGCAGTTTCAACAATGTTTAGGTGTCAAGGTCCCTGACCGTTGTTCTAACCCGGCTTTATCTTCTAGATACGTAGCCGTTTAGACATTTATTAGGACTCCACCGCCTGGTATCCATTGGTTCCTTGATATTCCTATCAAATCCTGCAAAGGCAGTGAGCCAAGGTCTGGACCATGGCAACCAAGTATAAGGATTCCCCGGTTTATCGTCGGTAATCAACTCAAGGACCAAAAAAGTACAATGTTGAATTACAATTGGCAGATAAGTAAGGTATTATTCGTGACAGATGTTATAATTATATACATTTTTATTTTAGTATACCCTTAAGGCGTAGGTTCATCCCTCAGGCACTATTAGAATATATTAAATTGCTTGACATGGATTTGACTAATCCAGTTCCATACTTTTGGACGGTTGAGAACGCCACATTCTAGGGCGGTGAGTCCAGAATTTTTACAAGGGGAACATCCAAACGCGCTTCTCATATAACGTAGTTAATAGATCCAGGTTCCTACGTTGTTCTAACTGCAGTTTGCTAGTTTTCATTTATTTAAATGTGCGCGGGTTTTTTGTTTCGGGAATCTCGACGTTTGGACGTCATTTGAATGTGCGCGGGTTGGTAGTTTCGAGAATCTCGCAGTAACAACACTAGCTTTGTTCGCCTGTCCAACACTTTACACTAGTGTAAGTCAGTGTAGCCGAATGGCTGTTTTTTTGTGTTAGTGTAAGTCAGTGTAGTTAGAATGTGGTCGTTTTTCTGTACCTTCAGTGTAGCACTAGTGCTACACTAGATTACACTGGCTATTTTGGTCGTGTAGGAGGAAACTACACTAAAAGTGTCTAGTGTGTTTTTTTGTGGGCAACACTCGTGCTACACTGACATACTGTTTCCTTTAAAAAGAAGTACTTCCGCCGTACACTGCTCAGTGCTCGTGTAAAACCAGTGTAGCACTAGTGGTGGACAGGCGAACAAAGCTACGGTTCGCGAGTTTTCATTTATTTGAATGTGCGCGGGTTGGTAGTTTCGGGAATCTCGACGTTTGGACGTCATTTGAATGTGCGCGGGTTGGTAGTTTCGAGAATCTCGCAGTTTCAACCAATGTTTAGGTGTCAAGGTCCCTGACCGTTGTTCTAACTGCGGTTTGCTAGTTTTCATTTATTTAAATGTGCGCGGGTTGGTTGTTTCGGGAATCTCGACGTTTGGACGTCATTTGAATGTGCGCGGGTTGGTAGTTTCGAGAATCTCGCAGTAACAACACGGTTCGCTAGTTTTCATTTCTTTGAATGTGCGCGGGTTGGTAGTTTCGGGAATCTCGCAGTAACTACAATGTTTGGACCATTTGAATGTGCGCGGGCTGGTAGTGGAAGGGGTGGTTCCCATGCACTACATACAGCGCGCTCTTTTGATATAACACAAGAACTAAATTGCAGCGTTTGATACAATATGCGCGATCTGTTGTGAGATCGTACTAACTAGACCAAAGAACGGTCGACTTTCTGTCGACTAATCGATATATTCTGATCGATTATAAGGGTTTATCGACTAATCGATTATTACGGTACTATCGACACGGACGACCAACCACTGAACAGCGCCGGAAATTTGCTTAAATTCAGAATTGTGTTCGGGCCCGAAAATTTTTCGAGAGGGCATGCGATCAAGAAGGGGTCGATTTAGTATGATAGTCGATAGACTACGTTAGTAAGGGCTAGACAATAAGAAAGGGGGACTATCGACTAACGTATAAGGACTATCGACTCAGACGACCGACCACAAAACCACCTAACAGCGGCGAAAATTTGCTTAAATTCAGAATTGTGTATCAGGCTCGCAGAAGTTTACAAGAGGGCATGCGATAACGTAGTTATTAATAATAGGATCTTTGCACAGAACGGTCGACTTTGTATCGACTAATCGATATACACTATCGACAACATGGCGGCTACGGCTACAAAACTTTGACGGTAAAAGGTAAATTTAGCCCATTGTTATTATTTTTATTTTTTATTTATTAAATCTTAATTATAAAGTAATGTAGCATTAGATAGGTTGCATAAAATTAAGATAATATGAACATGTAGGGCCTAGCTGAATGCAATGCAGATATGAGAGGCAAAAGGCACATTCTAGGTTTAAGAGGTTTGTAAAAATTTGGATTGTAACTGTTTTGAAATTTTGATGAACGAAAGATTGTACTAGGCCATGAGAAAATAGTAGCAAACATGCAAAATAAAGACATTATTACAATTACAAAATTTGGGGGGGCAGGGCCAGGTATGCCAGATCCCATTGCACGTAAATTTGAATTTTTAGGGCCCTTTTGGCCCAAAGGAAAGGGCCAGACCTAGGCTGGGAGGTAGGACCAACCAAATAGTGTTTTTCGTCGTTTTGGGTCTCATTACTGGTTTGTTCTTATTTTTGGTCTGTTTCCGGGTCTTGTTATAGATTGTTTTCATGCTTTTATTTTTTAATTTTTTTAGTAATTTATCGGACGTACGTAAAAGCCGCCATGTTCAGTACTAAAAACAAAATGGTGTCCTTTTCGATTTTTTGTTTTCATTCCCCGATTTCGCGAGTCTCGATCGAGGCGCTCGACTTTTTCGGAGCTACTAGACGTCACGGTATAGACGCTAACGGTGACGTAAAACGAGAATAAGACCAGGGAAATGAACGCGTTTTGGCACTATTCGGATAGCTCCTAGGTCTATCTATTCATACAATCAATTGATTTGCATCCTTGTATAATTAATGAACTTATGCTAGCCAACCTAGTATACTAGCTAGGCCTAGGCCTAGCCTACAGTTGGTTCAGCTCAGTTTTATTAGCATCCGTGTATTGTAACGTTGAATGAAGGGTTTTTTTATAATAGGGCCCAGGCCTAGGGGCCCGGCCTATTTTCTAGGGATGCCTATGGTTGGAAGGTGCAGTAAAAAAGGGTGTCGCTTCCCCATAGGTCTGCCGTCTAGCCCCTAGTAGGCCCCAGTATAGGGATTTTCAGTAAGAATGCTTCTGCCGAAGGATCGTAGAACTATCGCCTGACGACTAGGCCTATACCTTCGCCCTGTGACCACCGGCTAGAAAATAACCAGTCTTGGGGACTCTACTTTTAAAAAGGCCTATCGCTATTGCTAACGCTTTTTTTAGACGTAGCGTCGCTACATTCGCGCTACACAAGAAATATAGGCTACCTCATACGGTGTTTAACCCTTTGAAACTTGGTACTATTTTATTAGATTTCCAAACCACAACAATGACTACGTTTTTCAGGGAGGGTGGCCGGATACTCGGTACTAGCTCGTTTGGTGCGAGCTATTTAGCTTTTTAAAACACTCCGATGAGCGCCCCGTTTGGCTCGCGCCCCCTTTTTAGCTGCAACACAAACAAGCCAGCTCGGGTTTATACGATTGAAATTTTGACTGCAACCCCAATCGAGTAAAAACAACTCGCGGCCATTTTCTTTGTAATCGTCCAATCACAGCCACTGCTTTCAACAATAACAGCAATAACCGTCACAAACAGCTGTAAATTGATAGGCCTACATTTAGCAAGTGTTGACATTTGTAAACCTTTTAGCTTGGACTGAGCTAGTCCTGTCTGAAAGTTCTTGATAAACAGTAGCGAACTGAGATTGGAAATCCAGCACGCACCGAGTAGTCCGAGCCCAGCTCGTCTGATAAACGTAGTCATAGTGTAGGCCTAGGCCCTACCAGGTACATGGAAAAAGAGTAGGCCTAACTTAGGGCTAGATATTTGTGGGTTGTATGTGTGTGGTAAATAATCAATACGGTAGTAACATTTCTGATTCTCTTACCACACCTTTATTAATTTCCAATTACTATTAGATATTTTTTTGTTGTCAGTCAGGTATACCAACTAAAAACAATGTGTGATCGAGTGTAGTTCAAGAAGGATTCTCAGGCCTTTGTTGTTATTGTTGGTTTTGTAGATGTTGATGTCTTCTTGAAGAGTTTCAAGTCCCTGGCGATCTTCCTCTCTTTCTGGTCTTTGATCCTTGCGAACCTCTTCTCGCTCTCTTCGTTCTTCCTGGCGATGATGGCCGTGCACTTGTCGTCCGTGGCCTTCACTCCGACCGGGCATTTCTGTGGAACGAGAGGAGACGGTAGAAGTGCAACGCGTGCGCAAAGACTTGCAACGCTAGATGAGCTTGGGGTACGCAATTGTAGAGTAGAAAAAAGTAAATTATATTGGTGTGAGATAGGATCTCAACAGCTTACCTTCGAAAAGTGATAGTGGCTGCTGGATTTCTTGATAAATATAGACATAAATATACTTTACAAAACACAGAAAAAACAAGAAACGTCTCGTGTTTTTTCTGTGTTTTGTACATATTTATGTCTATACTATGTACTACTATACTGTGACTACGTATAATATCCCATGTACCTGTTACTCTATTGGGGATCTATGTACAATAAATAAATGAATATGAATATGAATATATGAATATTTATCAAGAAATTCAGCAGCCTCCATCACTTTTCGAAAGTAAGCTGTTGAATCCTGATTGGCATTCTATCAACAACGTAGATAAAAAAAGTAACATGAAATTAGTATGTAGATAACTCAATACTCCAACGGAGTGGCATACCCTACTATCAAGATACATAATCATAATAATTCGTAGTAGTAGTTGATGCTTGTTTTACTGATTAACTAGAAAACACAATGACATGAATAATGCCAACTGTGGGGACATGAAAAGGACAAGCAGAAGATAGACACTTTCAGAGAACAACTGCCACACAGCATTTTAACTTTTATGTAATTCATTTGCGTGACAGCGCTAAGCAATTGATTAGTCATTGATTGATCAATGATCATACAACCATCGACTGAATGAAGATTTTGTCTATCGAATACAGTAGGAGTAGGTAGTGAAATGAGCATCACTAGGCAACTTGGGTATTTATTGGATGAGCAAAGCGAAGACTTCAATTTCACTTACCCTGAGAAAAATAGCTCTGGCATTTTTGTTTTTTTCTGCTCTTTACGAAATCTCTGAATTTAGATCTGCCATGTTTTTGGGTACAATCGAAGAAATATTTCTCATAAATATCGTGATTTTTGATGTGATATTTTCGTGATATGTGGCCCGCGACCGGGCAAACGGCTAGTCCGATCTTGATGAAACTTTATGAGAATGTTTGAAATCACGGAACTTGGATATGTTATGATTTTAGGGACATTCGAAAAAATATTTCTAATAGAAATTGTACTTTCAGGGCAACGATTGGTCAACATTACCATAAAAGCTCATCCATCAGCGTGACTGGAAAGCCTCGTTTATCTACTCACCATGAGCATCTGGTGAACGATACAGTTCTTCATCTCGTTCATCCCAGACTTGCAGGTTTGATCCTCCCTCACGGGGTAGGCTGTGAACAAAAGTGATCAGCTGTTAGCCTTTATGCTCTACCTGCAGTCGTCAACGTCTAGTATGCTATGCTTGCAACTTGGTGTGGTCCTTGACAAGTTACCCAACAATATACAAACATCTTCCTCAATTTCAACTTTTAAGTCAAACATGAAATCATTTCTTATTAGCCTATCCAAAAGTTTATACTCGCTCCATGAATTCCTCTCTGCCTAAAATTATTTAATGTAATGCATATTGCATAGACCTATTTTATCATCATTTTCATATTCATATTAATCTATATTATACAACATTACGGTTCATTATGTTTATTATCTACATTAATTTTACACTACTCTTATACTTCATGTTTCTTAATACTTAATTATGTTACCTCAATCTATTCACCTTTTCCGCAGGGAGTTATACTTGTACAATGTGCACGTCAAGCTGAACAAAGCTCTATTCTATTCTGTTCTATTGATAATAACAATGATGGGAACTTGTACACTAGGCGTTAGAAGTAAATCATGGGTTATCTTTTAGTTTTACCCACACCACCGACAATCATTCGGCAAATCTTGGGTTTCTTCTAAATGTCACACTAAGTTAGAACCCAGCGGAATGACAAGGAGTGGACGGCTTACTCTAATTTATGTCTAGAAAAACTGGCCCTAATTGATTTCTACACTAGAAATAAGTCTGCACTAAGGTTATGCAGTGTTTGGTGAATTTATATGTATACAAACATTGTTCTAGTATTAACTATGCCCTGGGCCCAGTGTAAGTCCCAATAGGCCAAATGTTAAAGTAAAATAGGGACTCTTATGTTTTCCTACGGTCTGTTAGACGATGTCATCAAGTGATGGCTCTGTGAATATAACGACGCCAGAACGACCGAATATTCCCGAGCAATGTCGATAACAGTAGGTGGTATCTTCAAGACCTAGTGTACAAGGGCACTTGGGTTGCCGGGATCCATACTGAGGGTGTATCTGAAATGTGTTTTTGCCTGCTAACAAGTAGCCTGCTTACAGCTCGTCTATTAGCAGGTTTGGACATAAACTATTTGAAGACGACAAGGCCTTAATTGCCTGCAACAACCATCTTGTAGTGCGGTTTTAATTTGCTTGCCCACCTGCAGTGCTGAATAATGAATATACTCAGAGGTCCGTGAAAATGGTTTTATTTAACCTAATAAAACCGAAATAATGTCGCTTAATGGAAATAAAACCATACATTTCACAAAATCAACATTATCTACACTATTTACAAATTTTCAATCTTATCTTGCTGACAACATGAGTGTTTCTTACTTAAATTCATGCTGAAACGAAAACGGTGCACATAAATGATTGATTTTTAAAAGAAACTATTCTTAGGTGTTGTCAGTGCGCTAAAAACAATAGTGATTTTTGTGCATATTGGAATTACCTTTGCATATTAAACAATATTATTTATTTTTTCACCGTTTTGTCATGCGAAAAAGGCAAAACTAAAATAAAAACATATAACACCACTTTTTACATTTTTAAAAACAAAATTAAGGAAAAAATAAAACCATTTACACGGACCTCTGACTATAGCCTATACTATATGAATACAATTGGTTAAATATAATGTATTTCCTTAGGTCCCGCCAGCTTGCAAACTCTCTGCAACTGCTCAGGTGTCAACCTAGCAGACTACCGCCTACTAGCGACATTTGGACACCAACTACGTGACGTCACTTCCGTCAAATGAGTTGACTAGCTGGGGAGATGCGCGCAGAACGTCTATCTCAGATTCACCCTAAGGATTCAAATCTTCTTTGGGTAAGTTTTTTGTAACGTAATAACTTGACTATACCGAAAAATTGCAACTTTAAAGTTTGCGGAATCAATTCAGAAGTTGTACGGGAGACCAGGGGTCAATCTGGACTCTGGCGGGTTTTAAATATAATAAATTATTTCTGAATTATTCCCACTAATAAACTGTAGACTCTAGAGTCTAGTGTGGCTCGTTAGTCTTGTGGTCAGCGTCTCTGCTTTCAATGCAGAAGGTCCAGGGTTAGATTCCTGATATAGGCAGAAATTTTTAGACTTATGTCCATCAGTTCTTGTCTTAGGAATTTGTAAACAGTGACTTTGGACCCATCCTAGCAACGAGGCACATAATAAATTCAAAGTTGTTTTGAATCCGCCTTGTTGATTCTGGCGTTGATCCGCGAGTGTTTGTACTGTCCATACCACTGATTGCTATATTTCCTATTAAAAATATTGATCTTTGGTTCGTTATTATCGCTCACTGGTCGTTGATTGTGCCGGGGCCAACAGGGTTGGCTTTGTCGCTTTGGTTAATGTTCCCCACTGAAAATCAGTTACCTAGGCCTATAGGCCTAGACTCCGACCAAATTTATTTATTTTCACCTTACTGGTTCACACGGAATGGTACGTACCGGTGCTGTCTGGGTTGAGGCACGCGGTGAGGCCATCTTTGAGAACTCCGGTCCACTTAGTGTTGTTCTTCTCCACTGCGTCAAGGTGAAGCTGGAACGCTGCGATGTCCAATACTCCGCTAGCGTTCAACTGAAAACACATCTCGCTTATTTATTTATTTGTTTATTTAACCTATATTTTATTTATTTATTTAAAAACCTTTACCACTGTACAAAAAACTGATTAACAAAGGGGTCAACTAACTAAACAAGCATGCTGGAGCTGGAGAAAATTTAGCATGCCCAGACAGAAAACTTACATTCCAAATATAATTTATAACAATACCGTATAGTACCGAATATAGGCCTACCCCGAATATAAGCCGACCCCCAAACTTTAGACATCAAAATTTGAAAAAAGGAAAATTGAAGGAAAATTGAAAAAACAAATAATTTACAATCAACAATTTATTTTCTGAAATTGAAACGAAAAATGCACATTGGGCTATCTACAATGTTTATGCAAAGTATTTTAAAGTAAAGAGAATAAATTTATATGAACACGAAAAACATCCAGAATGCTAGTACGGTAACCTCCGGAGCCATGTCCAGCGCGAAAGCGCGAGTCTCCCTACAGCCGGCAGGCGCCTGGCTGTCTGTCTATCACGTAAGCAGCGCTGCACAAAACCCGTCCGAGCCGTCCGTGATACGCTCGATCGGGGCCGCCGCACGTGCACTCACAACTCGTCACTCGTCGTCGTCGTCGTAATCGCCAGCATCTTCGCTTTCAACTTCGTCTTCGTTGATGTCACTGTCGTCGAGATCCACTTCTTCGGGCTCGTCGTCCCAGAGAGCATCGTCTTCGGTGCCATCCATTGCATTTGAAAGACAACACTTTTTAAAGCCTCTCACAATGCTTTCTGGCGTTATTGAATTCCATGCTGTCATAATCCATGAGCATAGAAGGGTCACCGATGGCTTTTTTATTTTCCCTGTTGGAGTCAGCGCATGTTGGCCAGCTAACAACCATTCAGTGTAGCACGATCTAAGTTTGTCCTTGAATGGTTTGTTTACAATCACGTCGAGTACTTGCAGTTGTGATGTCATGCCCCCCGGGATTATCACTAGATCACAGTTGTTATCGCGCACGTTTTTTTTCACTTGGTCGGTAAGGTGACCCTGAAACGCATCCAATACTAGCATTCCTCTCTGCCTGAGAAGTGCACCCGGGCGTCGGTTCCAAACAACTTTCAACCAGTCTAGAACAAGAGGACCGTCCATCCAGCCCTTAGCTTGCACACGCAGGATTAAACCTCTAGTGTTTACGTCTTTTGGCAATGTCTTTCTTTTTAAAATTACGTATGGAGGAAGCTTCCTCCCATCTGCAGTCACTGCTAGCATGACTGTAATACGCGACTTTTCGTTGCCTGTACTTTTTACTAAAACAGACTTTGCTCCTTTTGCGTCTAAAGTCACACTGGACGGCATTATATCGAAATAAACCGGTGTCTGGTCGGCCTTCCCAATCTGACTCATCAAATATTCATGTTTCTTTCTTAACTGTATAACATACTTTTGGTACGCCCTTAACTTCTCGTCGAAATCTCTTGGAAGTCGCTGCGCTAGTGTAGTTCTGCGTCTCAAAGTTAGGCCGTAGCGATGCATCATCCGCCTACACCAACCTGTGCTGGCCTTGAATTGCTGTCTTGGAATCCCCATTTCCGTGGCTATTTCCAGGGCTTTCATTGTTATAACTTCTCGAGTTATGGGTAAGCCCTCAGCACGCTTTTCCAACACATATTCGACGACTAACTCGTCCAGGTCTTTATGTTTACCTTTGTTGGGTCCTCTAAATGCTTTTCCGCGTCGAGCATGCATTCTTCAAGATCTCCTTATCTTGTCTCCAACGTCGTATGTTTTTTTTCATTTACCGTAAACTTTCGTGATGCAGCACTATTGTTTGTTCTTTCGGCTTCATTGCAGACCATTATCTTGAAATTCGCGTCATAACTACGTCGCAATCCTTGATTAACTTGTTTGCTTGAAGAGCCCTTTGTTTCAACAGAATCCATTGCGTAGTACACTACGTAACACTAACAATAAAATAAACACTTCCGCTAAACGTGCGATGTCATTGAACTAAAAGAATTCGGCACGTACGCCACGACACTGTTTTTAAAGGTCACTTCGCCGCCCGCTAGACTAACCTTGCCGTGGCCTTGCGAGACCGTGCCGTAGAGTTGCGGCAGGGCCAGACAGAAGCAGTACACTCACTTCACATTTCCTTGTCGCGGCGGCGTGAACTTGAGGTTTGAAATTCGCGCGTAAAAACCCGATGCTCGCATATAGGCCGAGGAGGGATTTTCAGACTTGAAAATAATTAAAAAATGGTTGGCCTATATTTGGTACTATAACGGTACTTTAAAATTGGTTCATAGGGTGCCATTACCTATCCTTCTTTAGCCAGTCCAATTACAAAAACAATTTGATGACGAAAACAAGAATTAAATATTAAAATAGGTGAAACAGGACATTTCGCCGTGCCGCCTGTTTGCACTTACTCGTGGGTGCGTTCGACATTTTGGAACCATTGTGGTTCACATCTTTTTTTTAAAAACATTCGGTCCGCGAAAGTCTTAAATGTTTTATAAGAATTAAATAGATAGTCCGTAAGCCTATGTTTCTACTGTAGTACCTATCCCAAGGAAGCCTTTGGATCCTTAGGGAAAAATTTACGCAATATTATCTATGGCTTGTTAGGATTTTTAAAGCACTCAAGTCCCGAATTTTAATTACAGCAGCCGATGTTTTACACTCATGAACAGTTCCAGCCAAACAAGATGCTAGCCAACTTTAAAAAAGAAAATTTGACCTGCCCAATCACTATTTTACGGTAATTTTTCATCCCTGCTTAACCACATGAACACACGTGACGCATACGGGTGCGTCATAAGGACGCGCGTCCTCCCATACACATGACGCTCACGTCGTGCGTCGTGCACATTTCAAAGTCTCCCGCCAGCTTCACGTTCATATTCCCGCCAAAAGCTTGACTGAAGTAGTTTCAAGTAGTTTGCCGTTAGATAGCAGCACTAACTAGAGTTGTGTTCTCGTTTCTTGGAGGTCACTACCTACAGTAATTTTTTTTGATAGCTGGAAGTGGTCAACAAGTTTTTTTTAAAATGGCTACGCTTTGAGTTAAAAATTACAGAATTAATTATGTTTCTATCTCTAATCTTTTATTAGACAGCATAGAAAGTGAAGTGAGTGTATCTAGTAGTTCAAAGCATGATTATTTTTCAAGTGATGGTGAGGAATCGGTGCAGGACAATAGGTAGTGACAAGTCAGGAAGTGGGAGTGAAAGTGATTGTTGGGGTGTGACAGATTATGGACAAGACAGGCCTAGTCCTGAACATAGCCAAAACACGTGAGAAAGTAGCAAAGTAGGGCTCTACATCAAGTTCTGCTTTGAAAAATATTTCTAAAGCAAGTGCAAATGGTAAGAACAACAAAATCACAAATTTAAGTTCAAAAGACGGGGGGGGGGGGAATGATTTTTTTTATATTTTTTGGATTTCCTGGTGTATATGGGGCCACGGATTGTCTTAAAATGGGTGTGTCAAGGGGTTAAGTACAAAAGTGCACACAAAATAATAACCGGTAGGTAAAAAGTTCTTGTGTGTAATAAATTGTGCTGATTTTCTGATCAATGCTGCTGGAACTTTAGGATGCGGAGTTGCTTATCGATACTCCATGGTTTTATTTAACCATAGGGGTCCATTGCTCAGATGTTTTGCAGCTAATTTCTTTCAATCTGCCTGCTGGGCAAGAAATACTTATTTGTTTTATCCTCCTACGGCAAGAATTGATCTGGGATAAATATAAAAACTCTTACTTGCCTAGAGCGCTGACCAATTTTAATTATGGTTGTAAAACTGTTCTGGGATTCAAAACAATGAACTTGGGTAGGCCTACTGTTACGACAAGAGAGTGTAGGACATGCGTTTTAGCCTCATCCCTGTTCGCTCGGCTGACTGACACTGAAATGTTGAACATAAAATCACGAAAGTGGAAATTTAGGGCTCTACAGTATGGAACACATTTCAAAAATGTGTTTTATAATAGGTCTAATTTATTAAAATTAAATTAGATTTCACTTTTCACGAATTTTAATTTTGATTAAAAAGTCTAAAATTGACTAGTAGGCTACACCAGGGTTGCCACTTTCAAGGATTTAACCCTTTTTCAATGATTTTTAAGGTGTCTCAAGGATTCCAGGATTTCTGGTAAATCTCAGGAATTCCTACCAACCCATAATAGACACAGTGGCAAAAACTAAAGGTTGATACAAATTCTAAGAAAATTCTGATTCTAAGGCCCATGCTCGTGTGTAATGTTAGTTAAATTCTCAAAAATCAATCCGGCATAACGTATTATTCTATGGAATCCTGAAAATGTCATAATTCCTTCAAGTAATAAATACACAAAATTTTTTATTTCTCAGGATTTTTGAAGTATCTCCCAAAGGATAAAATAATTACTTTGTGGGAACTCTGGGCTACACCCTATAATCGTGAATTTTTTTCCTGACGAATTAAGGCTTAATTTGTAAATACCTAAATAAAAATCTCTGACTGCAAGGCTGTCCAGCCTGAAGAGACTTTTAGTCTACTGTCATCTAGGCCTGCTACAATAATTAGTGGTTGAAAAAACTCACATAGCCCGAGGTCACAGTACAAGACAATGGCAGCTAGTGAGCTATCTGTAGCTATTTATGTGTGTGTGGCCTTGCCTACGATGTAAGCCAGGCTCTATTGATCAAAACTGTCTACTTCTAGTTTAAAAACCCAAAGGATAAAATTGGCGTTGTTTCTCAAAATTCTGAGGTTCAAGATTCACCCTGCAGTAAGTTTTAAACTTAAATTTTTTCAAATTTGCCCCAAAATTTATAACAATACCGTATAGTACCGAATATAGGCCACCCGAATATAAGCCGACCCCCAAACTTTAGACATCAAAATTTGAAAAAAGGAAAATTGAAGGAAAATTGAAAAAACAAATAATTTACAATCAACAATTTATTTTCTGAAATTGAAACGAAAAATGCACATTGGGCTATCTACAATGTTTATGCAAAGTATTTTAAAGTAAAGAGAATAAATTTATATGAACACGAAAAACATCCAGAATGCTAGTACGGTAACCTCCGGAGCCATGTCCAGCGCGAAAGCGCGAGTCTCCCTACAGCCGGCAGGCGCCTGGCTGTCTGTCTATCACGTAAGCAGCGCTGCACAAAACCCGTCCGAGCCGTCCGTGATACGCTCGATCGGGGCCGCCGCACGTGCACTCACAACTCGTCACTCGTCGTCGTCGTCGTAATCGCCAGCATCTTCGCTTTCAACTTCGTCTTCGTTGATGTCACTGTCGTCGAGATCCACTTCTTCGGGCTCGTCGTCCCAGAGAGCATCGTCTTCGGTGCCATCCATTGCATTTGAAAGACAACACTTTTTAAAGCCTCTCACAATGCTTTCTGGCGATATCGAATTCCATGCTGTCATGATCCATGAGCATAGAAGGGTCACTGATGGCTTTTTTATTTTCCCAGTTGGAGTCTGGGCATGTTGGCCAGCTAACAACCATTCAGTGTAGCACGATCTAAGTTTGTCCTTGAATGGTTTGTTTACAATCACGTCGAGTACTTGCAGTTGTGATGTCATGCCCCCCGGGATTATCACTAGATCACAGTTGTTATCGCGCACGTTTTTTTTCACTTGGTCGGTAAGGTGACCCCGAAACGCATCCAATACAAGCATTCCTCTCTGCCTGAGAAGTGCACCCGAGCGTCGGTTCCAAACCACTTTCAGCCAGTCGAGAACAAGAGGACCGTCCATCCAACCCTAAGCTTATGCACACTGGATTAAACTCCTAGTGTTTTATGTCTTTTGGCATTGTCTTTCTTTTTAAAATTACGAATGGAGGAAGCTTCCTCCCATCTGCAGTCGGCACTGCCAGCATGACTGTGATGCGCGACTTTTCGTTGCCTGTACTTTTTACTAAAACAGACTTTGCTCCTTTTGCGTCTAAAGTCACACTGGACGGCATTATATCGAAATAAACCGGTGTCTGGTCGGCCTTCCCAATCTGACTCATCAAATATTCATGTTTCTTTCTTAACTTGATAACATACTTTTGGTACGCCCTTAACTTCTCGTCGAAATCTCTTGGAAGTCGCTGCGCTAGTGTAGTTCTGCGTCTCAAAGTTAGGCCGTAGCGATGCATCATCCGCCTACACCAACCTGTGCTGGCCTTGAATTGCTGTCTTGGAATCCCCATTTCCGTGGCTATTTCCAGGGCTTTCATTGTTATAACTTCTCGAGTTATGGGTAAGCCCTCAGCACGCTTTTCCAACACATATTCGACGACTAACTCGTCCAGGTCTTTATGTTTACCTTTGTTGGGTCCTCTAAATGCTTTTCGCGTCGAGCATGCATTCTTCAAGATCTCCTTATCTTGTCTCCAACGTCGTATGTTTTTTTCATTTACCGTAAACTTTCGTGATGCAGCACTATTGTTTGTTCTTTCGGCTTCATTGCAGACCATTATCTTGAAATTCGCGTCATAACTACGTCGCAATCCTTGATTAACTTGTTTGCTTGAAGAGCCCTTTGTTTCAACAGAATCCATTGCGTAGTACACTACGTAACACTAACAATAAAATAAACACTTCCGCTAAACGTGCGATGTCATTGAACTAAAAGAATTCAGCACGTACGCCACGACACTGTTTTAAAGGTCACTTCGCCGCCCGCTAGACTAACCTTGCCGTGGCCTTGCGAGACCGTGCCGTAGAGTTGCGGCAGGGCCAGACAGAAGCAGTACACTCACTTCACATTTCCTTGTCGCGGCGGCGTGAACTTGAGGTTTGAAATTCGCGCGTAAAAAGCCGATGCTCGCATATAGGCCGAGGAGGGATTTTGAGACTTAAAATAATGAAAAAAAGGTCGGCCTATATTCGGTACTATACGGTACTTTAAAATTGGTTCATAGGGTGCCATTACCTATCCTTCTTTAGCCAGTCCAATTACAAAAACAATTTGATGACGAAAACAAGAATTAAATATTAAAATAGGTGAAACAGGACATTTCGCCGTGCCCCCTGTTTGCACTTACTCGTGGGTGCGTTCGACATTTTGGAACCATTGTGGTTCACATCTTTTTTAATAACATTCGGTCTGCGAAAGTCTTAAATGTTTTATAAGAATTAAATAGATAGTCCGTAAGCCTATGTTTCTACTGTAGTACCTATCCCAAGGAAGCCTTTGGATCCTTAGGAATAATTTACGCAATATTATCTATGGCTTGTTAGGATTTGAAAGCACTCAAGTCCGAATTTTAATTACAGCAGCCGATGTTTTACACTCATGAACAGTTCCAGCCAAACAAGATGCTAGCCAACTTTAAAAAAAAGAAAATTTGACCTGCCCAATCGCTATTTTACGGTAATTTTTCATCCCTGCTTAACCACATGAACACACGTGACGCATACGGGTGCGTCATGAGGACGCGCGTCCTCCCATACACATGACGCTCACGTAGTGCGTCGTGCACATTTCAAAGTCTCCCGCCAGCTTCACGTTCATATTCCCGCCAAAAGCTTGACTGAAGTAGTTCAAGTAGTTTGCCGTTAGATAGCAGCACTAACTAGAGTTGTGTTCTCGTTTCTTGGAGGGTCACTACCTACAGTATTTTTTTTGATAGCTGGAAGTGTCAACAAGTGTTTCCAAAATGGCTACGCTTTGAGTTAAAAATTACAGAATTAGTGATGTTTCTATCACTAATCTTTTATTAGACAGCACAGAAAGTGAAGTGAGTGTATCTAGTAGTTCAAAGCATGATTATGTTTCAAGTGATGGTGAGGAATCGGTGCAGGACAATAGGTAGTGACAAGTCAGGAAGTGGGAGTGAAAGTGACTAATCTTTTATTAGACAGCATAGAAAGTGAAGTGAGTGTATCTAGTAGTTCAAAGCATGATTATTTTTCAAGTGATGGTGAGGAATCGGTGCAGGACAATAGGTAGTGACAAGTCAGGAAGTGATTGTTGGGGTGTGACAGATTATGGACAAGACAGGTCTAGGCCTGAACATAGCCAAAACACGTGAGAAAGTAGCAAAGTAGGGCTCTACATCAGGTTCTGCTTTGAAAAATATTTCAAAAGCAAGTGCAAATGGTAAGAACAACAAAATCACAAATTTAAGTTCAAAAAGAGGGGGGGGGGGGGAATGATTTTTTTTATATTTTTTGGATTTCCTGGTGTATATGGGGCCACGGATTGTCTTAAAATGGGTGTGTTCAAGGGGTTAAGTACAAAAGTGCACACAAAATAATAACCGGTAGGCAAAAGTTCTTGTGTGTAATAAATTGTGCTGATTTTCTGATCAATGCTGCTGGAACTTTAGGATGCGGAGTTGCTTATCGATACTCCATGGTTTTATTTAACCAATGTGGTCGATTACCCAGATGTTTTGCAGCTAATTTCTTTTAATGTGCCTGCTGGGCAAGAAATACTTATTTGTTTTATCCTCCTACGGCAAGAATTGATCTGTATAAATATAAAAACTCTTACTTGCCTAGAGCGCTGACCAATTTTAATTATGGTTGTAAAACTGTTCTGGGATTTAAAACAATGAACTTGGGTAGGCCTACTGTTACGACAAGAGAGTGTAGGACATGCGTTTTAGCCTCATCCCTGTTCGCTCGGCTGACTGACACTGAAATACGTATTGAACATATATCACGAAAGTGGAAATTTAGGGCTCTACAGTATGGAACACATTTCAAAAATGTGTTTTATAATAGGTCTAATTTATTAAAATTAAATTAGATTTCACTTTTCACGAATGTTGATTTTGATTAAAAAGTCTAAAATTGACTAGTAGGCTACACCAGGGTTGCCACTTTCAAGGATTTAACCCTTTTTCAAGGATTTTTAAGGTGTCTCAAGGATTCCAGGATTTTTGGTAAAATCTCAGGAATTCCTACCAACCCATAATAGACACAGTGGCAAAAACTAAAAGGTTGATACAAATTCTAAGAAAATTCTGATTCTAAGGCCCATGCTCGTGTGTAATGTTAGTTAAATTCTCAAAAATCAATCCGGCATAACGTATTATTCTATGGAATCCTGAAAATGTCAATAATTCCTTCAAGTAATAAATACACAAAATTTTTGATTTCTCAGGATTTTTGAAGTATCTCCCAAGGATAAAAATAATTACTTTGTGGGAACTCTGGGCTACACCCTATAATCGTGAATTTTTCCTGACGAATTAAGGCTTAATTTGTAAATACCTAAATAAAAATCTCTGACTGCAAGGCTGTCCAGCCTGAAGAGACTTTTAGTCTACCGTCATCTAGGCCTGCTACAATAATTAGTGGTTGTAAAAACTCACATAGCCTGAGGTCCACAGTACAAGACAATGGCAGCTAGTGAGCTATCTATTTATGTGTGTGTGGCCTTTGCCTACGATGTAGAGCAGGTCTATTGATCAACTGTCTACTCTAGTTCAAAATAAACTAAAACAATGAGACAGCATAAATGTAGGCTTGGCTTGTTTGCTGCCAAACTGTTCATGAGGTTCAAGATGCTACCACCAGGTGGCAGTTAAGTTTGACATCTTACAAGATTTTGTCAAGATCTTGTTTCTCTTCAAACAAGTTCTTGTCAGGATCTTGACAAGATTTTTCAGCATTGCATGTAGGCCTAAGCTTTATTGACAACTTTGCAAAGTTAATCGGATACTTCCTTGCAGTGGCGGCTTGACCTATACCCTGACCGGTGCCATG
The DNA here is from genome assembly GCA_024449915.1 of Sweltsa coloradensis. Classification (NCBI taxonomy): domain Eukaryota; kingdom Metazoa; phylum Arthropoda; class Insecta; order Plecoptera; family Chloroperlidae; genus Sweltsa; species Sweltsa coloradensis. The sequence continues at coordinate 107,474 of JAMZAV010001799.1, forward strand.
GCACCGGTACCTGCCAAGGGTGGGTGGGCCAGCGTTGCTCGTAAACCCACCCTCATATTTTGTCTTAAGAAAAAATTGATGTGTTGTGCAAAAGCAGCATTGTGTTTTGTAAGCCCTGTAAGGTCTTATCGTGTACGAGTCAATTCTAATGACACAAAGACACCGCACTATGAGACAGTGATGTTTGCTTTCGTTGTATTGTATCTATTTTGCCAATGCAGCTGACTGAGTGGTCAACTGTTAGGTGGCCTGGTGGCAAATAGGGGGTTGCGCAGTTGCGCTGGGTCTATATTCTATCTCGTTCTCTGGACAAGTATAATATAAAGAGCATATACTCTTTATGTGATTTGTTGTTTTTCTTCAGCGAACAAGACAAAGGCACGGAGGGTTACTAAACCTAAAATAAAAAAAATAGAACAACATTGGGAATCATAGAGCGGAGTGCCCTAACTTAAGTCACCACTGAAATAACAATTAGAAGAAATTAAAAAGTTCTAAATATGGTGTGGGTATATTTTGAGTGCATTTTTATTAATTGGTGGAAAAAGGAGGGTTTTTAATGATAGAAAAAATTGATTAGCTTTCATTCTGCTGCTCTAAAACGTGCAGATTGCCACCAAACATGATCTTGAAGTGCAAAATTTTCCCCCCGTTTATTGTTCGCCCCTCCTGAGTTGTTTTTCACCACTGGGCATGAGCACTCGCAGGAGGGGGCCAAGGGGGAGCAGTTGCCCCCCTGGCCCCGAGCAAGCAGAAGTGCTAATTTGCCCTCATTTGATGAGTGGATTTATGATTAATCTTGTAGCATTTAAAATGTGCATGGAAAGGCGATTTCTTTACTGATGAACGTTTGTTAAATTTAATGGTTGCCAATTTTCTGCGAAATAAGTAGCTTTTTGTGTATTTTACCTGCAATAGTTCGTCTTGAGTTTTGAAAAGAATACAACTCCATGGAATAAAGCGAGTTTTGCATGACTGTCCCAATAAAAGGCTTGCAAAAGCGAAAACGTGAGGTGGGGTAAAGTCATATTATCTCAGTGCAAAAAAAAAGCTAAAAATTGTCCAACTCAATGTTGGGAATCTGAAGCCTTTGACTGAGTGACAAAAAATGGGAGGTAAAATATTTTGAATGGTTTTCTAGTTTTGAGTGTTGCCTGCACAAAAATTACATAATTTTGGTTATGAATTCATCCCACCACTTTTTTTCTAAAACCCACCAAACGCATTCTAAAAACCTGATTTTTAAAATTTTTGCCTGCGGCACTATTGTTGGGGGGTGCCCAACGAAAGTGCAAGTTGTAATTTTTGCCCCTCCCTGCCAAAATTCCTGCGGGCGCCTATGCCACTGGGTGGTGCAGCAGGCACGTAGGAATGAGAGAATTCCCCACCCCCACTTCAGAAGAGTAAATGACCAACAATTTCCCATTATTGTTAGACGTGATCGCGAACGTAATGATATGCATATTCAATAGTTGCAACATGGTCTATCTTGTCACTACTCCAATTCTTTTTTTTTATATAGTTTTATAGTTTTTACTGTACAAAAAGACATTAATTTGGTATTGCATTCAACCCCCTTATATTTCTTAGAACGCACCAAAACCACTCTAAAAAAATGATTTTCAAAATTTTCGTCTGCGGCGCTGTAGTTCCCCAAACCCCCCGTGCTTGTTCCCCCTACCACCTGGGGTGGTGGGTGGTACGAAAAATATCTGGCACCGGTCATATTGGAACCTTCAAGCCGCCACTGCTTCCTTACAGAGCGAAAACTAAAAGGCCAAATGTGTCCAATTCCCTCTTAAGAGGATGGGATAGTGGTGAAATTAAAAACATGCGAAATTACAGTTTTTTAGTGATATCTCGAGAACGATGCAAACTATCTAAAAACTGATTCTAGACCGAATTGTGGTCTTGTTAGAACAATATCATGCAACAAAAAATATTCAAATATAATAATTGGTGCGGCTTTTATCGAAGATATGCATTTAATTAATTAAAATACTAATAAAAAACTTAATTACCATCACATTACAATATTTTTCCTTGCATTATATTGGTCTAACAAAAACACAATTCGGTCTAGAATCAGTTTTTAGATATTTTGCATCGTTCTCGAGATATCACCAAAAAACTGTAACTTCGCGTGGTTTTAATTTCGCGACTATCCCATCCTCTTAAATACAAAATGAATTACTTTTTAAAAATTTGATTACAACACTGATAAAAGTTAAATTGTTTATTGCAAGAGCAACAGGTGTACATGACTCACCAGGTTCAGATACTTTGCGAAGTACTCCGCGGTGCACTGGAACAAACAAACCTTTTTGGGTGACGGTGCTTTGCAAAGGTCGTTGAACAGGTGCATGCAGTTGGGTCCCCATAAACACTCTGGGGTGCAAACCCCTTCGATAAAAAAGGTGCATTTAAAATAAGTTTTTTTATTGTGTTCACCTACTTTTGATAATTTGGTTGTGTAAATCCACGCTAGGTTGTGTTTGTGGTTGGGTAAGAAAAAAGGAGCCCAAACGCTTTTTAAACGATTTGGCACTGCGTGAAACTGCGGGTTAACAAAAATATTTAAAAAACAAATGTCGGCCGAAACATACGACATTGTGTTTTTGTTTCGAATTTTTATGTTAACCCGCCATTTCACGCGCTGCCAGTCTTTTTAAGGAAAACCTTTGGTCTCCATTTTTCTTCCCCCCAACCAAAAACACAAATTTTTTATAATTTTTTAAAAAATTGTTTTTTACTTAAACATACAGACGTAAATAAAAAAAAAAACCCTTTTGAATTAATTTTTAAGCTAGATGTGAAAAGAAAAAGAAACATCTAAAATTCCAAATAGGTTTCTGGTTAAGGGTTTAAATTTCACTTTTTGTAGTTTTTTTTAATTTGAATCTACCCAAAAAACAAGATCTAAAATCCTTTAAATATTTATTTTCCCCCTGACAGGTCCTCAATAAAACACTCCCCCCTCTGTTCTTGTATTCGCGCCCTTTGGGTACGTTTTGCCGTGGCGTCCCCCTCGCCATCATTTTTCTCCCGTCATTTTTGGCGGCGGCCGTCTGTTGGCCTTCTTCCCTTCTGTTTGGGCCCAAAACCCCTCGGGAATCCTTGGTGAACAGGCCGGGATTGGGCAGCAAGCGATGGTCTCCTTCCACTGGGGAGAGACAGGGGGCATTAGTTGGGTGGGGGAAATCACATGTGGGAAGTTGTGTGGCTCGTTGGTCTTGTGGTTAGCGTATCTGCTTCCAATGCGAAGGCCCCGGGGTTTGATTCCCCCCAAAGTCAGAATTTTTTAAAACTTCTGATTTGGACTTAAGTCCTCAGTTTTTTCTTGGATTTTGGGAAACGGTGACTTTGGAGCCGTCCTACAATGAAGCACTAAAAAATTCGGGTTGTTCTAAATGGTCTTGTTTTCTGGCGTTGATCCGCGGGTGTTAAAACTGTCCATACCACTGATTGCTATATTTCTTTTTAAAAATATCATTTTGGTCACTCGGCTTTGCGTCGGAGCCTACGGGGTTTTGGCTTGGTCATTTTGGGTTTTACTGCCCCCCCATAAAAATCAACTGTTTATAACTGAGGGGTAGACTCTAAATACAATTTATTTTTTTATTTTTTAAATGGGATCACACGTTATGGATTTATCAATCGATAATCAAAAAATATAACAAATAAAATTTCTATAATCGATAACCAAATTCATTATCAATTATAAAAATTTGAAAAATTTCGTCATTAGTGGTCGAACTAAATCCAAAGGGACGGAAATTATCTCACGTTTGCCATGCACTGGCTGGCTAGGGTGTAAACCCCAAAATTTTATTTTTTGGAAATTACTTTCTTTTGATAACAAGCCAAAACTGAATCAAAGCGCGGGGCAGAAAAGGGAACGGATTTTTTTGAGTTACACTTCCCACACTTGGGGTTCCACTTATGGGGTGGGAACGGCTGTTTTTGGTGTTTTCGTTCGATAATGACTTTACTATATTTTGATAAATGATATCATAATAAAAAAAGTTTTGGGGGATTGCATCCCTAGTGGGAAAGTTTTTATGCGATTAGACTGTACGTATATTTTAAAATTATCATTTAAAAGAGTGGGGGGGTCTTTATGTGAAGCATTTGTCAATAATATTTACATGCTACTGTTAAATAGGAGTAGAAAAAGTAGTTGGGTGGGGTCTTACTCAATGGGGGTCTATGATTGATTTGATTGAGTAAATACAGTACTAATAAATTTTATTTTTGCCGCCACTCTGCTTTGGGTCGGCATTAAGATAGGCCTCTCCTCTTCTTCTGTCCTACCCATTCCAGTCTCCTCGCTTTTTCCAATTTTTCAATTCTACATTTTGTCTTTTATTTTTTTTTTATTTTTTTAATTAAAAAAAAAGATTTACCGGGCCCTCACAGTATGTTCGTAAAAAATTTTGTCAAAAGCTTGTAGGAATATTACTTCTTTTTTTATTCTACTAGGCTAGTGTGTACTACACATTCGATTAGTGTCTTAAATTTTTTTTTTTTGTGTACAGTCATTTTTAAATTTTTGGTTTCTGTGGGCCCTAATCTATAGCTTGGTGTTTTTTAGTCCAGAAAGGCACGGCTACACCCGTGTCAAAAGTGCAGGAAAATGTTGTGCTGTGCCTTTCCCCCTTTCGGGCTGTGCTTAATACTATTATGTTTAATTTTCAATAAAATAAAAAATAAAAAGATCCAACCCCGACCGGGAATTAAACCCCGGTCTCCCACTTGCTCGATTGGAGCTTTAAAGGGCCAAATGTCCCCGTTCACGACCAAAAAACCCTGCCACAGTTGTATTATTTGTTTTTTGTTTTTTTATCAAAATTTTTACCACGTTTTTAAAATATGTCATTCATTACCCGAGAAATTTTTTGCTCTTTCCCCAAAAAATGTATTTTTTGTGTAAACGTATAATTTTGTTTCAAAACTGCCAAAAACTTTGAGGACCTTTTTTTTTAAAGAAAAAACTTTTTGCAGTTACCTGTTTTGTAGTGTAGCAATTATAAAAAACCAGAAACAAACCGTATATACCGTGGCGTTGTTTTAGCCGGATTGGCACGCTCTGCCTTAGCCACCGAGCAACAGATAAGTTTGAAAAGTTTGTAGAATCTTACAGTGTAGTTATCTTTTTTGTAGATTGGCACGCTGGTTTTGGGACGCTACATGCTGCTCACCTCTTTGCCCCCCCAGCCCGTTGATGTGACATAGCCATTCAGCAAAATAATAAATTAAAAAGATATGCAACTTTAGTTTTTCCCTCACCAGGGTGCAAATTGAAGGGGGGGGGGGGGGATTCCCCCCCCTGGTATTTCATCCCTGGCTCTTTTTACTGAAAGGATCCCTCTGGGGATGGCTAAATCCCCACCCCTGGTTCCCATCTCATCTCATAACTAAGTGACATGACTGTACCGGTAAAGTTATCAAAAAGCGCAATTTACACAATCCTTTCAAAAAATCAAGGGGAATAATAATGCCCAAAATTTTTTTTCAGTCGCATCTAAGGCCATCTCGAGGGCAATAATACCCCCAAAAAAATTTCCTCCGGGGTCTGGGCTAGACCCCTAGCAATCCACACAGATGCTAACTTTTCCAAAATATAGTGGGGTGCCCTATTAAATTTATAAGATATAAAAATACAGCACTGAGCTCTCCATAACCGGTCGAAAGTCTTGTGTTTTTTCGTTTTTGTTTTTTCCTTCTATGTTTCTAAAAAAATTCTCAGCCCCTCACTTTTCGAAATGAAACCTTCCCACACCTATATAGCATTCTATCAACATGGGCAAGTAGATTATGGACTAAAGCCCCTAGTACATTTGAAAAGTGGGGCCTGTGAGCTGAATGGGTTTTAAAAAAATAATATCCATTCAAAAATTGTTCTATATGTGTGGTGTGATTGGTCGGTTTTCTCTTCAACCGGTGAAATAGAACTTTCTCCGACAACGAGCCGCGGGTTTAAGCTCGGTTTTTTCGGGCTTAAAAGGGGTACCAAAAAGTATTAGTTAGCCCAATGTTAATAAACTAGTATGCAAAAAAACAGTGGCATATAGGATTTATTTTTTTTTTTTGGGGGGGGGGGGGGATGCGCCCCCAATAAATTTTCCCTTTTTTCCTTTTTTCCCCAAATTTAAAAACCCACTTTGGGCATCCTTCTAAAAGCACAGTTTTTTTCCCAAAAAGACCCCAAAAAAGAAATTTTTTTGAGAAATTTTTTTTAGTTAAAAAAAGCATTATAGTAAAAAAAAATTAGTCTTGCAATCTTTTAAAACGCCCTTTTTACCAAAATACCTTTAAGGGGAAAAAAATTTTTTAGGGGGGGTACCCCCCAGCCCCCCCCCCCCTTCCTTCGTCATCTGTGAATTAATTGTTGAACCCCCCCCCCTTTTGAAATTTTTTTTTTGCCACTGCTGGGGTTTGTGCCCCCCCCACCAATGTTTTCTTTTTCTTTTGTTCTTTATTACTTTCTTTCTATCCCATTCAGTTAAAAAACTGATTTACAAAGGAGGACAACTAAATAAATCTAATTACTTAAGATAGATGCAGACACAATGAACTACAGTTAAAGGGGCTAAGAACCCCAAAAATTATTTTTTACCACGTAATCTATAGCACAATACTACACTAAAATGACCGTTTAAAAAATTATATCTTGTAACTGTGATTTAACAAGAATTTTTTAATTTTTTTGATCCAGAAATTGGTAAAAATTGGTGTTTTGGAAAAAATTTCCTAAATCGGTTTTAAACCTGCTTCTTTTTAGGTCCACATAGATACAAGAGCATAGTACCAATCTAAAATGCCCCTTTGTAACACCCGTGCCTTGAAACTGTCCCAATATACACTCAAACACGCAAAAATATGCATTCCAAAATCACACCCCTTTCTTGGTAATCAGCATATTTTTGACCGAACTACTTGCCCAAATTACAAAACAAAATATGGGGAGAATTTACAGAAAAGGCTGTCAAGTACGTCAATAGCCAATATTTTTTTGGATCAAAATCCTCCAAGGTCACGGGTCATAAAGATCGTCCCCATGTTATTTCTTATGGGAGATTTTTGCCGATGGGACCTAGCTCTAAAAATGTCATGTTTGACAGTTTTTTGGGAGGTCATGGTGGCCCCAATTTTTGAGCTGTTAATTGATAAATTCATTACTAGTTAGCCTGAATGAAACATAATTTTTGAGTTTAGCGGTTAAATACCCCTTTAAGAAAATGTCATCATTCTCCTGCAAAGAAAGATGGTGACCCAACTTATTTTTATATTGTAAAAATGATTCTAAATTAATTATTGATGTGTGCCCCGCATAGGGTGAATAAATATAGATTGGTCAAAGAAATTTGAACAACATTCTTCACTTTTGACTTTTAACTGTGTTGCTAACCAGAGTCTTTGTTGGTTGAATGAATGAGAATTTTGGTTTTTATGTTCTTTCTTTTAATTATCAACAATTTTTTTTCCAGTTTTTGTGCCGGGTGATTAAGTTTCAAATGCCTAGACTGAAGAAGGGTTGACAGGTTGGGAAAGCAAAGAGAACAACAACACGCCGAAGGGCTGGGATTTTAACCAGCCGATAGACATTTTCCACACTAGAATTCTCCAGTCTAACCAGCCGATAGACATTTTCCACACTAGAAAGTTTCAAATGCCTAAGCTCATCCCGAATTCTTACACTACCTACAGGAACAACCTTTTGGTTCTGACACAAGTTACTAACCGGAGTCTTTGTTGGTTCTGCTGGCGGTGGGGTTTGATTATCTTTAGAAGGCGCTGCGCTCACATCACTGTTGCCTTAACCTCGGCAACCTACGGAAGTGACAACATTATTTCTGAGATTCTAGCTGAAATTTTTAAACAAGTGAGTATGTTGTTATTATTTCTACACAATTTGAATTTGATGTACAAATTGTTTTAATTTAAGTTTTTTAATAAACATTTTAAAAGACATTTTTCATGTTTTCTGGTGTTTGTCTGTATCGCACCCGTGACTTGAACTATTCTATTATTATGAGCAAGTGGATGTGTTTTAAATCTCACCCAATTCACCGTATTGTTTTTGATCTAACAGTTCCCCATTTTGAACAGATAATGGATCCTGTACCGTAACTAATTTTTCAAATTTTCTCTAACTAATTTCACTGTTTTAAACACAAATACGGTAAAACTTTGAAGTGTCCCGCGACCCGTTAATGACATATTTATTGATCGAAGCTGTTCTGTCGCTTTGAAACGTCGACAACTAAACCCCAACAGACCATCAATAATAATAAATGTGACAATGTCCATAAATACAGTATGGTACTTCTCAAATACTTTGTTTATCTTGGTTAAAATCCGACACAATTTGAGCTATGAAATCAAACCCATATGATCAATGCTCATGGATCTACTTAACCCTTTCCAGTACGGCTATTTTCCATTTATTTTACCTGGAATACCTATTTAATTTCCAAGCGGTCAAAGTAAAGCAAAAACCCTATACACTTGTGCTTGTACTTTGAAAGTTATCAACCAATTAACTTAAAATTTTCAGGATAGGTTTACAAAAAAGAAGTTATCAATTAAAAAAATATAACAAAGTCTGTATAATTATTATCGCGAATCCAATCCCAGCCATTATTTACGCCTAGGCCTACGCCTACACCGGCGCCGTCATGATTAGAAACTCTTGAATCAACATCATCCAAGCAGAATCTCCCCTTTCACTTGAACTAGAACTATTATTAGAAATAGAAAAAAATATCATCGTTGTCAGAATCGCTGTAGTCACTCTCAAAAAGAATATTGTTAACAACATCAACAGTCAACTTCGGTCGCTTAGCACCATGACGGAACGATTGACGGCCGGCGTGTTTACAAAACAAACTCGGATGTTTTTCATCGATGTATCAATGCGCGTTTCACGCCGGTAATGCAGTCGCCTCGATATTCTTACGCGCGGAACCTTCTGCTATCTAGCGGTAAAGATTTGAACTCGATAGGACTGCTGGTACCGAGATATGGCGGGTTATTTGAACTCGCGCACCAACGACGTCCCCAGGACGTCGTTGTACGGAGCGTCACGGCGATCTATCACGTCCCAGAGGCGTTGTTGTACTGGAAAGGGTTAAGTTGTCGATGATTACTGTCACCCAGAACAATCTTCAATAATATGGAAATAATAAAAATGTTTCTTTTTTTAATACAAAAATAAACTTGAAATTTGTAAATTAAATTAAAAATGCCATCCTTGATTTAAATTCTTTATTAAAACTAGCTTGAGTGAATATTATTACCTATGTAGTACAAGAGGTGTGTCTTACCGGAGCCTTGGTTGGTTCGGTGGTCTTCTCCCGCCGCGGTAGATGAGATGGGTGTCGCTCTCTGCGTTCACACCGGCAACCTGTTGATGCAAGAACATTAGACAAACACATCCTTTGGATTCTTAACCTAATAAACAGTATTGGTTATGCCCTACTCTTTTTTTATTATTAAGTATTATTTATTATTTATTATCATTATGTAGAAAAACGTCAAATACAAACATTGAAACACACATATATCGTACATTATCCCACCAAGCCCAAAGGCAGTGCATATCAGTATCAGTGGGTCACAGTAATGTAATAAAACTAGGAAAACGCTTAAGTCCCGCCGCGTTGTTGGATGAGCGTAATTAGTGCATTGAGCTGCCATGTGTTATGTGGATTTTCTGTTGTTCTGTGAAAAAATTATTACTAAGTCGAAATTTTGTTTAATTAAATTAAATAAAATAAAAAATTAACTTTATTTTTTTATTTTTTTATTAATCGTAATTTTTAAAAAAGAAAAAAATCGTAAAATTGCGATTTTCATAAGAAATAATTATTCGATTGCGCTCAAATTTTACACGAATATATTAATTTATAAAATTAAGGTTCTGTGAAAAAATCATTGCAATAGGATAAAGCATGTTGGTGATAAGTCAAAGAATTGTTTTAAAAAAGAAAAAACTTGTAAAAATTTCGATTTTCATGAGAAATAATTTTTTGATTGCGCTGAAATTTCACACGAATATCTTAATTCATGAAATTAAGGTTCTGTGAAAAAATCATTAAAATCGGATTAAGCATGTAGGTGTTATAAGTCGAAGAAATTTTTTAAAAATCGAAAAAAATCGTAAAATTGCAATTTTCATAAGAATAATTTTCCGATTGCGCTCAAAACGTGGCAGTTCTAAGTTCAGAGATTTCGAAGGCCTCCAGAAAATTTCATCGCAATTGGAATATTGGTTTGGAATCGTGTTAACAAACACACAATAATACAAACAGAAAAAAAGCATTCCGGATTTTTTCAGTGTAGTGTAATGGAATCTTCGCTACGCTCATCCAATAAAATAACGTAGGTATAAGATCAAAGCTAAAGGCCGTTTGGACATTCAACAAAATGACTAAATAAAGTACAATATACAATAATACAATCAATTACAAAGTAGGTACCTACACTCGGAGACATAAAATGTACAAAACACATAAAATTGATTTGAAAATAAGTTAAATAACACAGGAAACAAAAAATCAACCTAAAGTAAGTAATTACACATCAGGTAAATCAATTACAAACACAAAGTGTAAGTTTACAAAAACTCATTGCAGTCCTTAAAAAGGGTTCTCAATGTAAAATGATTCTAGGTATGTCTTAATCAAGGATACTTTACCTAATGTTAAAATCTCAGGTGGCTATAAATTTAAAACTTTGTATTGTTGTGTAAGCAATCAGCGATCACCATGTTTATTCATAGATAATGGAACTATAAACTTGTCTGGTTCCGATCTCATGCACATAGGGTATTTTATGTTTCATATTGTAAAAGTAGAATGTAGCATGTCTATATGACGTGCCTATGAGTGAACACTGTAGAAGGCTTACTTATATAAATACTTTGAAACTAGCCTGTAAGAATACTTACCACGACCATGCACGCCAGAGCGAGTAGAAGGCACTTGTTCCCCATGATGTATACTGTGGTTGTGAGGGTTGAGGCCAGGGCTTTATATACCACCCAGCACAAAACATAAACAGGAGCTACGTCCCACTGACCATCATTCTCTAATCTAAACATCATTCGTCGGTGCTTTAGAGATGGGCGTTTCAATCTCACGCCGATATTTCTTTCTATCTAGTTCCAACGAATAATATACAAGTCAAATTTGATAAGAATCGTTATGATATATTTTCCTCAATGTCAAACCCTAGCTTTTGATTTTAGTTTAAATGACATTTGGAAGGTCGTGAATTATTAGGTGCATCCTGTTTGAAAGATTGTTTAGAGATAAGTGTTTGTGGGAGAAGATAACATCAAAATGATATGTCATCGCATGACTAGGACAGGATGCGGTGCAAGGACATTATGCTTGTTTCATTTTCAGTATCAAAGGTGTAAAAATTTATATTCTGTTGTACAATATAAATTTATATATTGTGGTCAATGTCCTGTTGTTGTTTTTGATAAAAAAATGAGATTTGTCATGTGAAACCCGACAGGGGATGGGCAACTCAACGATCTTTGGTTTTGATAAGGGACGAGGTATGAAAGAGCTCGCGTGTTGTTTTGAAGGTTGGGGTTATATAACGTGTACGTGACTGGTTACATAATTCTTATGGTGCCGATGTCTACGTGTTACCTAAGATACATTACCTAGTTATTTAGGCTTTGTCTTTACCTTTGCAAACTAGATATAGATCCAGGTACAAGATCCCTTTTTAAAATGTTCTACCTATGTACATAACTATCCTACTTGCTCTCAAAATAGTCTCCATGCACATCATCATAAGATAACGCTGTATGCAAAATGACCACACTATGTTTGTCACATTGTACAACAGGGATTAAAGTGGGGCAGTATGAGCCAGTATGCATACCGTTACTAAACTTACCGACGGTATGCTATACCGGGACTAATTTGTGATAGATTTTATGCACATTGTTGAATTATGTTGAATAATATAAAATTAGTAAAATATAAGCATAGGCCCTACGATCCCAAATACTACTCCAATATTGGCAAACAAAAACAAACGTAGACCAGTCTCCAAAGTGATTTAAAAACGTTTCTGATAATACACACCCTAAAACAAAATTCCCTGCAGGGCAAAAATGGGGGCTAATGCCCCCCAGATCCCCTGGCGTTTCTGCTTTTATACTTTCTTCAGCATAAGTGCATACTGTTACTATTCCGAATCCACTTTAACCACTGCTGTACAATAAACTCCGTACACAAATTAAGAGCATTGAACAAGCCGCAACATTCAAACAAGAACTTGAATCACATTTGTGTAGTAAAACTTACTATTCTCTTCAATTTTTAAATTATTATTTAAGACATAAGGATGGTGTGTTGACTTGTTGACTTGCCTATATTCAATAAAGTTGATAATGATTGGGGATTGTATACGTTGGGTCGAGTACGGGGATATTGATGTATTCTAGCCTTACACCTGGTTTTAGAAGCATTTTTTCTTGTTTTTAAGTATTTGGTTTTGTATACATTGCTTACATGTTAATGTTGTGTAATTGTGTATTTATGTGACATATATTGACGAAGTCCATACAGTGTGCCATAATTGGATGAGCATAGCGAGCAAAGCGAAAACTTCAATTTCACTGACCCCTCAAAAAATTTAGCTCCAATGTTTTTTTTTTTCTGTCTTGTTTGTTCGCACGATTCCGGGCAAACGGCATATGCGATCTTGATGAAATTTTGAGGGGACCTTCGAAATCTCTGAACTTAGACGTGCCACGTTTTTGGGTACAATCGAAGAAATATTTCTCATGAATATCGTACTTGTACGATTTTTTATTTATTTTTAGTGCGATATTTTCGTAACATTTGGGTCGATTCTGACCAAACGGGTGGGGCTAGAATGTTCATATTTCACATGGACATTAAGGTTATAGTGATGTATTGCTTTTTGAAAGAAAAAGTTGAAAACATTATCCAGAAACCATAAAAATAAAGGTTTTAAATTAAGTTTTTTGAGGTATTTAATAACAATTAACAACTAACAATAGAAACTTGACAACAATCACCTACAATGCGTTCAAAGAGCACTTGATAAGTAAATAAATAGATCCCACGCAAACTAAAAACTTACAAGAAAGCTCATCCATCAACGCGACGGGACTTAAGCGTTTTCCTAGTAATAATAATATTCTTTATTGTAATTCTAGTATACAAATTACAAAAGGTGATATTCATTTGTTTACATGTAGGGATGAGAGCTCCTCCCTACAAAATGTTCTTCCATATTACCTGCTACATATATTTCACTATTACTAATTTACTAGATACATATACTACAAGAAAAAAAGAGAAAAGAAGTAAAAAAAAAAAATCAATGGGTCTCGTGTCTACAATACCCAGCCTTTGATTTACTTCTGATGCCGGGTGTACCTGCCTAGTTGGTAAATAAAAATCTGAATCTGAAAGATCCAAGATATTTCAAAAAGTACCTGTCAGATACATATTTATGTTTTTGTTTGTGACTAAATGTTGTATTTTGATAGTTTGCTATCAAAACAAATACGATGCTCAAGAATGAAAATTAGAACAGAATAGAAGAAAACAACAACTTTCGGTCAAGATTGTCGGTGACGGGTGTCGAACCCGAGACCTTCTGAATCAGAGTTGCGTTTGAGCAACCTCTATCGGTTAAGTTGGTAGATATGAAGCTAATAATGTCACTAATCAATAATCATCTTTCATCATACAGTCTCTCAATTAATACATAGTCCTACCGCCAAAAGCCAATGATACAGTACTTAAAATTATTAGGTACTAACTTGGTAAAAATAAATGAATAAGAACATTAATTTCCAAATTTCAAATATTGTACCAACAAACTGATTTATCAACATTACAAGGACCATCTCGCCAACATATGCTGGTATGTAGAATTCAACTTGACGTGCACATGGTACATGTACAACTCCCGGAGGAGAAGGTGACATAAGATTAAGAAGTGAAACAAGGATGTGGAAGAGTTATAGTACTACTGGTAGTAGTAAAATTAATGTTGCATAACATAGATAGTAGTGGAGTATTGCACTCCCCAAAATTAAGGAGAGCTCCGGCATTCGTCGTAGGGGAGCCCTCCCTCTCCCCTTGACGAATCCCAGACAACACAAACGATGACTTTGCCTGGATGTGTTCAGCATTGTCTTTTTCTTCCCACATCTCCAGGCTGTGGCGCATTATGACCTATCAGTTGTGCTCGTAAACCAAATAAACCAACAATTTTGTGGCTCGGTCTTGTGGTTATCGTCTCTGCTTCCAATGCAGAAGGACCTGGGTTCAATTCCCGCTAAAGGCAGAAGTTTTTTAATTTTAAACTGTGACTTTGGAGCCGTCCTAGCAATGAAGCACATAATAAAATTCAAAGTGGTTCTTAATCGGCCTTGTTGATTCTGGCGTTGATCCGCGGGGCGGGTGTTTGCACTCTCCTCTCCGTACCACTGATTGATATATTATTTACTTTTACTTATTTTCATGTACTACTATTTCACTCGTCGATTACGTCGAGGCCTACAAGGTTGGCTTGGTCGCTTTGGTTTAATGTCTCCTACTGAAAATCAGAAATACGAGTGGGTCTGGTAACTACGAATTTATTTATTTAAAATAAGCCCGCTCTTTCAGCGGCTAGGACGCTTAGAAGTTAACTGGCCGCTTCGAGTGGAATCTAAAGCCGTTAGCAAAAATGCGAGGAAGAAGAAGAAAATAATTGAGTTTTTCGACGTCATCAAGATTTCTAATTTGCGCACAAGTTAAATATCATTATTTTAGGTAATTCTATAAAATGGAAGGTGAACAAGAAGCTGTAACATTTGTTTTAAAAATCGACGAAAATGGACGGCATATTTATACACTTCAGCCGACGGGAGAACGGTACGTAATTGGTTGTTTTTGTTGTTACCGGAAGTTCTAGCCCTAGGCCTACGCTGCTTCCCCTTGCCGTATAACCTCTATTAACGCATATTTCCCGGTTTGGCTCGGACTTTTAAAACAGTTTTCGTTTCTATCGGTTTTGATGTGACTGATACCAAGACAGTGTCATCCCAAGCTGGGCAAATGCTTGATTGACCTAGATTCCAACCTAGACCTAGGCCATAGAAGCCTAGGGCCTACCTAGCCTAGGCCTAGGCCTACTAGGCCTAGGCTAGACTAGGCCTAGCTTATGGCATCTGATAGGGCTATCCAAACAATCATAAGGGTAGGGCCTAGGGCTAGGCCCGAGCCTAAGTCATGCATGTTTGTAAACAAGCTGTAGGGCTAGGCCTAGGGTAGGCTTGGTCTAGGTAAGGGGCCTAGGCCTAGCCTAGGCCTAGGCCTTGGCTCTCTAGACAATTTTCATTGGAAGGGTGCCTAGGACTAGGGCCTACTTGTCATCTTTGTATAGGCCTAGGCCTAGGCCTAGGCCTACCCCTTGCATAAGGCCATGATAGAAGCCTGGGCCTAACTAGGCCTACAGAAAAATCCATGATAATATCATGATAGACCTTCTGATAGATAGGGCCTAGGCCTAGGCCTAGGTATTGCTTTTTTGGGCATAGGGCTATAAGCTGTTTTTATTATAATATTTCACAAGAACATTACAAACTATGGCCCATGGGATGTAGGCCAAGTTTAGTTAAGTTTAGTTTAGTTTATTTGGACATTTAAAATACAGTACGGTAGGCCTAGGCCTACATACAAAATACATGTAGAATACAGTATCGGGTGACAGATCCGGGGATCTGTATTGCATGTGCATTCAAGATTAATTCATCAGTTACAATTGTGGAAGATGGCTATGCCTGCCTAGAGGCTAGCATGGTAATGGCATAGGCCCTAGGTGCTTATAAGCCTGCTAGGCCTACCATTAGGCTCCTCCTCAAAACTCTGGAGCTTTACATCTCTCTCAGCCATCAAATTGAAACTAGGCCAGCCTAGTATGGTAGCCCTAGGCGGTAGGTAACCTTTGGCCTTTGTGTCTAAAATATTTGTAATGGAAGGATTTTTTCCATGCCAAAGGCTAGCCTAGCCTTTAGGTCCCCTCTTAAAATCTTAAGTTTTTAGTTTTTTCTGGTTAAGTGGCCTATTCACTTGGGTGGCAGAACCTCTTTAAACCATTTCTTTGCACCCTAAAGACTCTTTTTAAAATCTAGCCTAATATATGTTTGGAAGGCGGGGGATGTGACCCTAGCCTGAATCGTTACTGTTTCCCAAAATGAACCTGCTCGTCTTCCTAAGTGGGTTATAAATTGGAAGGCTGGGGATGTGACTCTAGCCTAGAATGGGTTCCTGTTTCCTAACAAACCTGTCTCTCTTCCTAAGTGGGTACCGATATGTTTGGGAAACTGGGGATTGCCCTAGCCTAAAATGGGTTCCTTTTTTCCCTAACGAACCTGTCCTTTTTCCAAAGTACGGTATATGTTTGGAAGGCGGGGGTTGACCCTAGCCTAAATGGTTCCTTTTTTCCCTAACGAACCTGCCCTCGACTTCCCTATTTACGGCTGGATGAGGCGCCCCGGGGAGATGATCGGATCCAGACCCGGGGGGTATGCCCGTTGTGCCGAAAACGGTTTAAAGCCGAGGGGGCCGGGAAAATCGAGGACGTGTTCGAGGTCGGAGGGCCGGAGATAAAAAGGTTTGAAGAGGAGTCGCGGAGGAAGGTGGGATAGGTAGTCAGTAACTTAGCTTCTGCCTATTGGGTTTTTAGTTTTTAACTCTATTTACCTTACGTATAACATAACGTAAAAAAAATTTCTTAAAGGTTCAAATGGGCCCTTCCGCCCGGGGCAACCACTCACCCCCCCAGATCTAACCCCCTCAACAAACCGATCTAAATTTGCTAAAGACCCACTACTACAATTCCCCAATAAGTCATTCCATTCCCAACAGTCCTTTCCAAAAAAACCTACCAAACCCCGATCCGTTCTTTTCTACCTACTTGACCCAGAAATTTTCCCTAAAGATCCCCCCCTTCCCGTAAAACCCCCCTTTTGGAGCCTTTGCGGAGTCCCCCCTCCCCTACTTCCCCTACCCCCTGTACATATTGCACAACCCAAACCCCCCTTTTCTTCCCTCTAATGACTCCCACCACAACTCTCCTAAAATTGCAGTGACACTGTCATATACCCTCTCTACATTCCACTTATCATCCTCCTCCCACCGCCACCGCCTAACCTTCCCTGTAACCCTTCTTGCCGCCCTACGTTGAGCTTTCTCTACCTCCTAAACCTCCCCCACTTATCGGATCCCATGCCGCCGCCCCATACTCCAGGACAGGTCTACCACCACCTTATACGCCCGATCTTTAACTCCCCGACTGCCCCTCTTAGATTTCTCATAACGAATCCCAGAGCCCTATTTCCCTTCTTAACAACTTCTTGCACCTGATCCCCCCAACCCAAATCCTCTGCCAACATCACCCCCAAAATACTTATAAGTTCCTACTTTCTCCCTAACAGCCCCCATTAAAGTGTATGTCCTACCTTATGTAACCTTAAGCGGGGGCCAAGCAATCAACATAGTTGCCCAACTGTATTGCTAGCACTGATAGGCCTACATGAGCAATAAAATACAGAAACAGTAATGTAAATGTCTTTATTTATTAGCTTAGCTAGCCAGTTGCAAGTACATTTCACAATTATTATAAAAGGGTGCCTTAAGGGTCCAGTCTCCACTACTCTAGTATCTAGTATTTATTTATTCATTTGATGGCCTTGGTAGCCAGTTAGGGCCTACACAGTTCACATAAATTTCAGTCATTTCTCTAATACACGGGACAGAAAATCATTCTCTCATAACTAAGTCATAGAGGCCTAAGTCATAATTAACCCTAGATAATTAAAAGCTAACAGGAAGTAAACCTAGGCCTAATATTTTATAAGTGTGAAAAAATATAGTAACCGGAATAAAGAATTACAAGCATATTTAGAATCCCAAAATAAAACCCACATAATATAGCCTAAAGATGTAGGCCCTAGCTAAAACATAAGCCTACAGGTATTGAAAAAGGAGTTACAAATCATGATCTCTCGCCCATGTAACGCATTTTCTTACGTCACTTACTGCCAAACCCTTGTTCGTGCTATAGCCTACTAAAGTGTTTCTCCGTGTTCCAGTCGGGCAGGCCATGATGGCTGCTGAAGCCGAGGCTGCTGCGGCCGAGATTCACCAGGAGACGGCCGAAGTCGCGCCCCTGAAACAGAAGAAGGTGAAGAAAAACACGTGAGTGAAGTCAGCGGTGTCCCCCCCCCTCCAGACATCCCGGCTTTAATTATATACTTAAATATGCTGGTCATTGTTTGCTCGTCGGTGGTGTTGCCGCCTACAGGGTTGGCTTGGTCTGCTTTAAATTTAATGTCTCCCACTGAAAATCAGTTATAAGTGAGTGAGTGGGTGGACTAAATACTAATTTATTTATTATTTATTTATTCTGCAAATCATCTAGGTTTATGTAAAAAATTAAATCCATTTATTAATTTCTCTTTTCTTCTTTCATTCAACAAAACACATTGTTCTTTTCTTATGCTCGCACGTCTAGCTGCCCAGTAGAGATATGAGTCCCTCTCATTTCTGTCCATGCCCTCTGGCACTCTGTCGGTCATTCCTTCAGTTTAGTGCATGTGTGTAAGTGTAGTCTGTAGCTGGATTTTACTACCTAACCCGACTATGTTCCACCTCTAAAGCTTCTGTCTGTTTCCACAGCGAGACACTCGACACTATGATAACTCAGTACGTCGACATTCAGGCGCCGCTGGCGACTCTCAGGACCATTTTAGAGAAGAGATTCTCAACCAAACTGGAAGGGTACGATTTCTGGCTTCAGGATAAACAGTTGGTAAGCTTGATTTCAACACTGAGGTAGGCTTAGGTAAGTTTGAGTTGGTTACCAAGCATTCAGGCATACAATAATAACCACATATTCTGCACAAATTTGGGGCACAGACAAGAGTTCTATTTAATTACTCCCATCGTATTTTCTTGAACGCTCTTTGAATTCAAAAACATATCTAGGCTATGGATTCACAACTTGTTCACCCAAATCAAAAATCTTGTTTACAGAACCAAGAAAGGAATGTTTTCTTACATCTGTGTTTTCATTTTGGAACAAATATCTTCCTTCTATGATCATTTCTCCCTGTATTTGGGGCTCAGTGTCATCCCAAGCCGGTTTATCTGTTACTTTTGTAGAAAGCACAAAGTTTTGCATAATATGTTCATTGTAATGATTCCCATCCTTGCTTGGACTGTCTTGCTTAGACTTCCATATTTATTTACGTATTGTTTGTACCTATTACATTTACGGTTGATACAATTAACGGCACCAGACACCTACAAGTTGCTTCAGGATGACCCCACCACAAAACATCTAAACACCATAAAGGACTTCCTCAATCATAGAGGCCCAGCCCAAGGACTAAACTCAGCCACCATATCTACACTCACACCCACTGAAGCTCGCACACCAACATTCTACATGTTGCCAAAAATACACAAAGCTGGCAACCCAGGAAGGCCCATTGTTGCCAGCTTTGACTCGCCTACTGAGAGAATCTCGGCTTACGTTTTATCACCATCTGCAACCGTTGGTGGCCCAGCTAGACTCTCATATACGGGACACCTACCACTTCTTAGAAAAGCTAAGAGCCCTGGACACTCCGTTGCCCGCCGACACTATCATGGTCACTATCGATGTTAGTTCACTTTACACCAACATCCCAACAGGCCAGGGTCTCTCAGCCATGGAACATTTTCTAAGCACCCGTCCCAAGAACACCAAACCTGACACACAGTTCGTAGTAGAACTGGCCCGCATGGTACTCACGATGAACAACTTCCGATTCAGGACGAGCACTATCTCCAAACCAAAGGTACAGCGATGGGAACCCGCATGGCCCCTTCCTACGCCAACCTCTACATGGGTAAACGGAGACTAACTTCCAGTCCCGACAACAACGAAAACCGTTGTGTTGGCTGAGGTTCATCGACGACATATTCACCCTGTGGACCCATGGGGAGGAAAGCCTACTACAGTACCTGGAGGAACTCAACTCATCATATGCAGTCAAGTTCACGTGGGAGATGTCACGCATCCGGATTAACTTCCTAGACGTTGACATCTCTATCGAAGAGGGCCAGCTTCGCACCAGCGTACACTTCAAACCCACCACAGCATGCAGTACTACACTTCAAGAGCTGCCACCCGAAGTATACCAAACGGTCCCTGCCCACTCGTTGGCTACCCGAGGCAAACGCATCTGCTCAAACGAAGAAGACCTCGCACACTATTGCCAACGCATTGTGAATGCTTTTGTTACTCGAGGTTATCCGAAAGAACAGTAGAACAACAATGTACCGCCCCACCACGGACAAACCTATCAAGCCTACAACTACCCAAGGAGACACAATACCCTTGGTGACACAGTGGCACCCTGGCTACACATCCTCAACGGGATCCTCAGAGAGGTAGCCACCTCCTTGCATCCTCTGCTACCACCAACACCTGGCCAACAACATCCCCAGAGTATTCTTCAGACGTCCACCAAACCTGAGCAACATGTTAGTGAAACATGACTTACAGAAGAGACAAAAGAGGACACCCTACCCAGAGGATCCTACCCCTGCCAGAGCAATCGCTGCCACACCTGCCCGATAAACCTCCCAGCCAAGACCTTCACGGCCAGAGCCACGGAGATGACATATCCGATAAAGCACCACAACACCTGCACCACCAAAACCTCATATACCAACTGAGATGTCAGCACTGCCCCTGCGGAGTATATAGGCCTAACCACTAACACTCTGAGGCAAAGAATGAATGGCACAGGCACGACACAGTGAGGCCAATGACAAACCAGTGGCACTACACGCAGCCACTCATAACCTTAGCTTTAATGACTGCTTCAACGCCAGCATCATAAAAGCATTACACATACTGCAGTGAAGGAGAGCTCAGAAATGGGAACTGGCACACCAAATGGTCACCAGCTCCCGTGAGCCTCCCAACCTAAACCTACGCTAACCTTGGAGTCTAGAGGGGAAACAGAGAACTACCTTACCTGGCTGACCTTCCCTAGTTTCCCCTCTCCATTTGCCAACAGCGCCTCTTGTACATATTTGTAAATATAGCCATTTATTTAGTTAGTAACTCTCTAAACTCCGACGGGTGAACAAGGCTGTGCAAGCCGAAACGTTTCGGCTGTCGTAATGTAACTTGTAATTTGTGTATATATTTGTGTGATCTTCAACTCTACACAGCCGCCGAATTTTTTTCAAGGTAGCTGTTGGCTCCCAGCCTCTATCAATTTTTTCCCCAACCAACACTAAACTAGCCTCTAGGCCCTATCAACCCAACATGTATGCCTAAGTGTTATTTGTATTTCACATAGTACTACGTGCAGGCTTCTCAAGACATTTTGGTCTGACTTTGAATTTAATTTCTCAATTTGGTTGTCGGGAAACACTCCCGTAGGTGGAATTGTTAATTTTTTATTACAATTCAGAAGTTATAAATCCATCCCGTTGGGGTTTGAACCTGAGTCCCCACATTCCAGGAAAACCTAGGCGCCTTAGCCAACTAGACTACCGAGACGGTACTATTTAACTTCTGATTGTATTTTCCCATTAGGCCTATAGATCTGAATGGATGGAACGTACTGCAACAAATATCTGTTGCCTTTGAGTTTGAACTGACCAAAACAAACATTTTTTGTTTTACCATTATATTACCTACCTGGGATGTGGAAGACTCGGGTTCGAACCTTGATCGGGATGGTTTTGTAATTTTCCGAATTGTATTAAATATTTTGAATTTAATGTTCCCTCTGGAAATCAGTTAAAGTGATTAATTGGTTTGACTCTAAATACAATGTACCGTATTCTTTTTATTTGTTTTTATAAACTGTTCCTTCATTTGACAACTGAGAGCAGTGGGGAAAGCCTGATCCTCCGACGCCTTACAAAGTGTTTTAGAACCCTCGCTAAGATGGTTCGTTGTGCTTGTTGTAGCTAGAGTCGCACCGTACGCTGGTAGATCAGTGCGTCCAGGGGGAGGGGCTGGGTGCAGGTGAACCTAAGCGTCAAGAAGTCCGGGGACTCTAAGAGAATCAACATAGAAGATGTGCTGAAGCCAGCGGAGGATTTTCCGGAGCTGTTGGAGGAATCTATGATGCGTGAGTCTTAGTGTGTATTTATAGACTCTAGTTGCGTGGGCATGTTTAGGTACTATCAACCATAAAGCCCCTTTTAAGCCTGAATTAGACGGTTCAATTTTTGTTTAAGATGCCTTTAATTCAAGAACAAAATATATCAATATGAATGAGGTATTGCTGTATTTTATTTGTCCCTTTTCTCATTTTTTTGTTTTGTACTTTAATTTAAAGAATCTTGAACGAAACGTTGAATCGTCCGATTCAGGCTTTAGATGGTAAATGTTTTTTATCCAGCTACTTGAATTCAAGGACATGAGAATCAATGAAAGGCAGACATTGTTGTATTAACCTATGCAGGAATCTGATTCCCCTTTTGTCCGTCAATAAAGAATTTTTATGTAAACATTGGACCCTCTAAATGGGAGATAAGTCTTCGTTCTCCTTATCCTATGCCCACATTGATATATTTATGTCGTCATGTTCATGTGTCTTGTGCTGTTCCTTCTGTTTTATGCGACCTTGGCATACCTTCATAGCAAATCTGATCTGATCACGTCTGATCTGAACCTTTCCGCTTACGAATACATGATCACAGAACACTTGATCCGTGAGAGAGGCGAGTTAGTACAAATCACTCAGTGTTTTGGTTGTGTGCACAATAGTGAACCGGTCCTGTGATCGGTGTAATCTGTAACGTGACAGATACAACCCAGTAGTGATCTGGACACCAATCTGGATCAGGTTTGCGTAACACCCATCGTGCTCTTTCAGCTTTGCACAGTTGAATAGATGCTGCCTGTCCTGTATTCCATTCTAGTGATGACTTCGGATACCCGGAAACCGGTTCCAAACCGGTTCAATTTTTCAAGTTCTACTATACAACTGTGAACTTCATGGACATGTTTTCCCTCAAAATAATAATCTATTAATATCTATATAATTATCTAATAATAGTCTATTTCCTCGGAGCCCGTGATGACGTAGTCAGGTATCTATCATTCCTCACCAGCTGATTATCAAGTACTCGACCGGCCTTGACGCGCGAGGCTGCTACATGACACTTGACTGTCGGTAGTCGTACGTAACAAAGCGCAGGCTGAAGCCAGCTCACTCCCGGCCGTACAGTTGCTTCCACAAATCATGCGCGTAAGGCTGATACATTAAACAAAAATTGACCTTAAAAAAACGGTTCCGGCGTGGAGGAACCGGTTTGAACTTTTTGGCCCTGATGTAATCACTATTCCATTCCCACTAAGTTTACATATTGTGCTGCTCTTAATCACCCCCATTCTACGCAGGTGTAAGCTAGTAAATCATGGCCAGTATCCAGTCTGAACTGTGCTGTCCACGGTGCTATAGGTGGAGGCGGTTTCTCACGTGCATGCCACAATGCTATTGTTGTGGTCGCTTAATGCACACAGTTCAGACAGATTCCAAGTGACCCAACCTGCCCCTATCTGAAAGGAGACTCAAAGACCTTAGAAAAGATAGGTTTTTATGTGAGGGCTTTGGATAACTTCTCGTATAAATAATAATAATAATCAAACACCCGTTCCAACATAACTCAGGTCGGGGGGTGACGTATCACCATTTCTCGGGCTGTGGACTTTCAGTGCTTGCTAGCCAGGCTCAACACCTCCTCATCTACTTCGATGTCTTCTATGACAGGCATTCCTACCAGTTTCTCTGCCATTCCTTTCTATCCTCCCAGAGTCTTTCTTCATTAATTCTTTCCCATGATTTCCCTCTTTCTTCAATGTTCCATTTTATTTGGTCCCTCCATCTATCTCTTGGGCGTCCAACTCTTCTTACTCCCCCCCATGTGCGTTCAAATTCTCTTCTTGGTATTCTATCTTGTTCATTCTTCGTACGTGTCCATACCATCGAAGTCTTTCTCTTCCTATTTTATTTCGTAAACTTTCCACTCCTAGTTTGTTTCTTATTGTTTTTGCTCCGTACCTTGTCTATTTTTGTTAAGGCTACATAACTTCTTAAAATTTCATCTCTGTTGCTTGTAATCTGCTGTCTTCCTTTCCTCCTATTGTCCATGTCACGGATGCATATGATTTATTGGGAGGAATACATTTTGTAGAATAACATCTTGCACCTGGATGATATTTCTTCTTTCCATAATAGTGTACGTACACTTTGGTAAAATTTGTCGGCTAATATAATTCTCCCTGATATTTCAGCATCTAGTTTTGCGTCTTATGTTAGTATACTGCCAAGGTATTTAAATGCTTCTTGCAATGGCTAGCTCTTCTCCCCGTAGTATTATCTTCTTTTGATTTTGTTTACTTTTCTTCGTTACTATTAATGTTTCACTCTTTTCAATGCTTATTTTCATGTTAAACTTCAGTGTTTTCCTCATTTCATCTATCTACGCTCTTCTGGACTTCTTCATGGAATCTCCCTATCTCACTATATCATCTGCAAATATCATCGTTTTAGACTTTTCACTTTCTGTGGGTTCAACTTTACGCAGTATGTTATCCATTACAATGGTAAATAATGTAGGTGACATCACACTACCTTGCCGTAGCCCACTGTTTATTTCAAACCAAGTAGTTCTACCAAATGGTGTTTTGAACACAGCTCTTTGTTGTGACATATGTGCTTTGAATTCTTGTTATTAGACACTGTTCTACTTCTGCATCTTTTAAGCATTCCCAAGCTTTAGCTCTTGGGGCACTGTCATATGCTTTTTCTACATCCAAGAAGACCATGAACATTTCTTCTCCCTTTTCCCAATTATTTTCCATTATTTGTATGAACGCAAATATGAGATCAATGGTTGAGCGGCCAGCTCTAAACCCATATTGTTCCTCTCTCAAACTTGGCTCTACTTGTTATCGTAGTCTTCGATCTAGTATTTCCTCGTATATCTTTGCACACTGGCTCATCAGCGTTATCCAGCTATAATTTTTACACTTCTTCCTGTCCTCTTTCTAAATGTTTGGTACTATAATTCGTTTTCCCCCAGTCATCTGGTACCTTCTTTTCTTTCCATGCTGCATTGGTCACTCTCCACATCCAATCTATGCCTGCATCCCCTGCAGCCTTGATCATCTCCACAACTATTTCATCCTCTCCCGAAGCTTTACCATTTTTCATGGCTTTTACTGCTTCAACTACTTGCCGTCTTGATATTTCATTTCCTATTATTTTTCTTTTCTAGTTTGGTTATGGTTAGTTCAGGTAACCTAGGCATATTAAGTAGTTTTTTTTTAATATTTCTTCCACATGTTTTTCACTTCTTTTGGGTCAGTAATAAGAGATTCATTGTTGTCGGTCAGGTATCTTGTGATTTCTTCTGTTTTTCTTTTGCTTCTCATTAGTCCATACAACAATTTCTTATTAGTATCAAAGTCCTTCTCTAATTTGTCTGCAAATATCTCCATTGTATTTTTCTTCTCTGAAACCGAAACTCCGATTAAATTCTAGTTTTCGACGCTCTATTCAATCTTACGACACCTCAAAGTTAAATAATAATATGAGCATGCTCGAAAATCATCTTCAACCGTGACAGCCCACCTTTAACCGTGAGCATAACAATGGCCCGTGTAAAAAGTGAAAAAACAATAATGTTTTTCGAATGTAGTGTAGGCCTAGCGCAGCTATTAGCTGGTGGCAGAGTATGTTATTGATGATGTTGTTGTTGTTGTTGTTTTCCTATGCCCGCAACTACTTTATAAAGTCATCGTGCGTCTAGCCGCCCAGTAGAGACATGCCTGCCTCTCATTCCTATCCAGTGGCGTTTCCTAGCATCAAATTCAGGTGGGGCAAATAGATTTAATTCATGTTTTTTTACACACACATTTTTCTCGGAGAACTGCCAGGACCAACCTTTCGATTTGAATCCTACCAATGTTATTGATAAATGCTAAAACATTAATGTAGAAAATACGAATAATTATAAGGAGAATAAAATTAACTTCACAAATATAGTGAATTCAAAAGTCGTAAAAGTACTTCGTCGTTCAAAATAACGTTTTATCAATATAGTTTGAATTAAAATCAGTCACAACATTTGAGTCCACATGTAAAATAGATGAAGAATATCGTTCCAAAAACTACATTTAGTAATATTTTTGACATGCTGTCGATTACGCAAAGTATTCACGTTGAATTTGTCCGTCCGTCAGTGTTTTACACGGGATGGGGCTAGGTCCGATTTGCCCCTCTTGGTACCGTACGAGGCGCGATCCGCTCGGTGTGGGCGGAGCTACACGTGCATGCTGAGGCATAGGACGACTAGGGCTAGCCAGCGCTAGCCCCGCGTGAAGCTATCGTAGGAACACTTAACGTGGATGCGGCGGTCGGTGCTGCTATGTAACAATATTTTTTCAACTTCTCTCGACTCTAATAATTCTATTGATGGCGCGGAAATTGAATACGATTGTAGGCCCTAACTTAAGTAAATAATTCAAGTGATTTTAAATTTTTTTTTTTACTATTTGATTCTGTTGTGCCGTGCTAGAAATTGTCGGTGGGGCTCAGCCCACCTGCCCCTATGCAGGAAACGCCACTGTTTCTATCCATGCCCTCTGGCATTTCGTCTGTCGCTTTCTTCAGTCCAGTGCATACGTGTAAGTGTCGTCCGTCTTGCACACCATCGTACACAATCTGCATACATTTGATTCGATTTTTCTGAATCTATGGAGATGTTTTGCCAGCAGGTCATGCCCCGTCTCCAAGCAAAACATTCCTGTTTTACCGATGACAAATTAAGTTTTATTTCGTAAGAACACTAAGATAAGTAAGACCGTTCTGTCAGCTACTGCCAGCTTGGAGGGGGGGGGACGATATGGGATGTCACGAGCGTCGTCACAGTGAAGTGCTGTATTATCAAGGTCATGTGACAGTGGCAGTGGATGTAGCTACGGCCTCTGATTCACATTTATCACCAAGACATTCTTCCAGCTAGAGATTACTGCTGTGTCACTGTCAAGACGAGGTAACGTGCTTCTGTCCCAGCCAAGATCTTTATTTAATCCAGTCGTGAGTTTAACACAATCATTTTGCGCCGTGCTGTTCATGGAGAAATAAAGGGGGCCACGTCAATGGTAGTATTTTTTATGAAGGTCATGTTGGTTGTTAAAGAGCGTGGGTGGCTCCCTCAGCTGCATTACATAAGAAGTGGAATGGGACTACCGCGGTTGGCAGCGGGCAAACTGATTAGCACAGCGTTCTCAACTGTACTGGTAATAAATATAAAAAATCCCCCTCCTCCCCCCCCTTTCCATTGGGGATTTTGGTTAATCGGTTAACCGCAGTTAATATCGCTGATTAATCGATTAATTAATTAACCTTTTTATCCCACCCCATCTTTATGTTTCTTCAACATACAAACATACAAATTTGGCAGCCACTTTCACTTCTTGAAGGTTAGATCTTGTCCCACACCCAATACTCCAGCCAATTGGCATTCTCTCAACATAACCAATGTACGGTACGGTACCTATACTAGTGGGGCTATATATTATGTCAAAGTGAATAAACACATATCTTATTTTTTATGTAATGTATTGATGAAAGAGGAGAGAGTTCACACTTTGATTGATTCTTATCTTGTTTCTTCAGTGGAGGAGGAGGAAGATGAAGAGATTCTCCCGGAGATGTCGAGCGAAGAACAGAAGCGCGCCATCATGCGCTGGATCGTGGACAGCCAGTTCAAGAAGGACGCGGAGCGACTCAAGATACCGCAAGGTAAAGGTCAACGTAAACACACCTTCCCCGAGAGAATGTTGTTGGAAACGTGTTGCGAATGATTAGGGATGTACACGATTGTTGATATTATCGTTGGATAATCTATAATAATAATCATCATAACTCAGTTCCAACTATGTCGGGTTGAGTGGTGGTTTTCCACCATTATCAAGGGCATGAAACTGTAGATACTAAGCTTGCCAGACTTAGTGTTTTTCCACATCATCCAACTCCTTCTTCTCCACCAATTTACTCCACTCTCTTCTGTCCTCCCACAGCTTTACTCTTGCCACATGCTCCCACACTTCATTCCGTTTTCCAACGTCTTCTTGAATTAATCTTTCCCATTTTTCTCTTGGCCTTCCTACTCTTCTTTTCCCCTCCTCTGCCGCTTCAAATTCTCGTCTTGGAATCCTCTCCCTGCCCATCCTTTTCATATGTCCAAACCATCTTAGACGTTCTCTTCCTAGCTTAAATTTCAATCTCTCCAATCCCAGTTCTTTCCTTATTTCATTACTTCTTATCTTGTCCATCTTTGTAACTCCCTTTATACTTCTTAAAAACTTCATTTCTGCTGCTTCCAGCTGACTCTCTTCTTTTGTTCCCACTGCCCATGTTACTGCCCAATATGTTAATATAGTACAAAATATGCCTTATACAGCAAAATTTTACATTTTGTGGGAACAACTCATTCCATAGTAACTTTCTCACCAATTGATAAAACCCCTCTGCTTTTTGCACTCTAGATGACACTTCCCTACACACTTTTGCATCTTTTGTAAATATACTTCCCAAATATTTAAATTCTTTCTTTTCTTCTAAGACTTCTCCACGTAGTACAATATTTCTATGTCTCTAGGCCTGCCCTTTGTCTTCTTTTGCATACGCAAACATTCACTCTTTTTCTGATTGATTTTTAGACCAAACTCTGTAGTAACTTCGTTCCATCTGTCCACCTTCTCCTGCACTTCTCTGGCACTCTCACCCCAAATCAACACATCGTCCGCAAACACTAATGTTCTTGTGTCCCTTCCATCTGTATTTGGTTCCACTCTTCTTATAATTTCATCCATTACAACAGTAAAGAGTGTTGGAGATAACACACTACCTTGTCGCAAGCCCTCATTCACTTGAAACCATTCTGACCTACCCATATCTGTCTGTACACAACTTTCACTCCTTTGATATGTACTTTGTATCCTGTCTATTAAACCTCTTCCCACTCCTTTTATCTCTAGACACTCCCATACTTTCTCTCTAGGCAGGCGATCGTATGCCTTCTCCAGATCCAAAAACACAATGTGCATTTTTTTCCCATTTTGCCATCTCCCCTCCATTGTCTGTCTTATAGCAAATATGGGATCAATAGTAGACCGTCCACTTCTGAACCCATATTGTTCTTCTCTTAGATCTGTGTCATATACCTCCTTCAGTCTTAGTTCTATAACTTTCTCATAAATTTTTGCACACTGACACATTAATGTCACCCCTCTATAATTTTCACATTTCTTACGGTCACCTTTCTTAAACAGCGGTACAATTATACCCCTTTTCCAATCTTCCGGTACCTCTTTTGTTTCCACGCAGCACTTATTACTCGAAATAACCATCTTCTTCCTTCCACACCTGATGCTTTGATCATTTCCACAGAAATGTCATCCACTCCCGGAGCTCTACCATTCTTCATGGCTCCTAACGCCCGAGCCACCTCTTGTTCTGTTACCTCGTCTTCTTCATCTTCTCCACTTGCCTCTTTCTCTTTCTCTGCATTTAAATTTTCACTAACCTGTACATTTAGCAGATCTTTGAAATATTTCCTCCACAGGTTGTGTTTGTAACTTGGCCATTTTCATTTACCATGAGCTTTTGTTCTTCCCTTTCTTGTCTTTTTGTCTTTACTAGTCCGTACATAATTTTCTTATTTCCCTGGAAGTCATCTTCTAATTTACCAGCAAATTCTTCCATTGCTTTGTCTTTCTCCTCCTTCACAATTTGTTTCACATCGGTTTTTCGCCTACGGTACTCGTACTCATTTTCTGTGGATTTGCACTTTTCATTCTTTTTCCAAGCTAGTTTCTTCTCCCGAACTGCATCTCGTACCCTCTCGTTCCACCATCGCGTTTCTTTCTCTTTCCCCCTTCCACTGACTCTTCCACACAGCTCTTCTGCACTTGACACAAAAACCTTCTTAAAGTTTTGCCATTCTTCTTCTATTTCTCCCACTTCATTTGTAGGTGTTTGGTCACTAATTCTTGTCATAAACTCTTCTTGCACTATCGGAGATTGCAGTTTCCACACTTTTAGTCTTTTGTGCCGGTTCTTTATTCTCTTTTGTGTCTGTACCATCATTCTAAACTTCCCCAACACCAGCCTGTGGTCTCCATCCAATGATATTGATGGCATTACCCTCACATCCTCAAGGTTTCTCATTATTTCTTTCCTATACATAGATAGTCAATTACTGTCTCTGATCTGTCTTCACCATAGCCATATCTCGTTATTTGTTGGGTTCTACGTTTCTTGAACCAACTATTTCCTATAACTAATGAGTTTCTGGCACACATTTCTAACAATTTCTCTCCATCTCTGTTTCTTTGCATCTATCCCATGTCTGCCCATAACCTCTTCAAATCCTTTTCTATCTTTTCCTATTCTTGCATTAAAATCCCCCATTACTACAATAGTATTCGATGTCATAATTGCTTCTAATTTTGCCACAAACTCATCCTTCTCAACCACTGGTCTTCCTGTTTGAGGCGCATACACCTGAATGAATTCGATTGTCATGCTGTCATCGCACAAGATGTACATCTGTATCATTCTATCACTATGGCTTTTCACATTTACGATACTGTCTTTCCATTCAGGGCTTACCACAAATGCTACCCCATTTCTTCCCTCCACTCCTCCAGACCACCACAGCTTGTATCCTTCTCTGAGATTCTTGTTTCCACACCCTTTCCACTTTGTTCTCACTGAGTCCCATTACACACAGTTTCTGTTCTTTCATGACATCAATGATCTCTTCGATTTTACCATTAAGTGACACTATATTTATTGTGCCCACATTTATAACTTTTCCTTCTTTCCTGTGTGATGATGTTCTCCCTCTTTTGTTTGGTTTTCTCCTTTGTCCACGGTCTATGCCTAACTTCTTTTTCTCCACACCCACCTTGTGTGAAAATCCTTCTGCCCCATTGTTTCAGATTCTTTTCCTTTTTTTCTTACATTCACATCTAGGCCTAGCCATTTTCCCTCGTTGCTCATTACGAAGCGTTTTGCTCTTATTCCCACTTCTCTTGCTCTGTTCCATTTCTCTTCTATTCCTTCCACCCCATTCATGTCTATATATTCTACTTCAATCCTCTTGCATATTTCTTTTATATCATTATTGACACCTAAGCTTAAACCTCTCCAGGTGCTTAGCCCACACATGCCTATCTTGGCATTATAAAACTTTCTCTTCGCCAATACAAGTAAGCCTTCTATCTATCTATCTATCTATATTCAACAATATTTCCTTAATCACTAATGAAATATTATCTTCTTCTTCTTCTTCTTTCGAACACTAGAGTTGAAACTCATGCCATTCTCTTCCTAGTTGCCCAGTAAAAGTTTGCCACATATCTCCTCGTGTCCATAATTTTCTTACCCATGAGTTCCATTTCTGTTTTCAGGGAAACACATTTAAATAAACAAAAAAAATTATCAATTTGTATTTTAGAGTCTACCCCTCAGTCATATGGGTCATTCTATGGTAACTTTAACTTTCCTGTCCCGACTTGATCCTGGCCAAACTATTCCTTCAAATAACTGCAATTGTTTTTGTAAATTACAATTATTAGTTATTCTAGAGATACATGAAGAAAAACATGCATAATGAATGTAAGTTTATTATTTGGGAAGACTTAATAGCACCAAATGTCATTACGTCCATATTTTATTGTTTGCATTCAAATAAAAATGCATAATAGAATGAAATGTTTGATTTTCCATTGACATTTATAATCTGTGGGGTTCATATTTTGATAAATCACACACTTTTTCAGTGCCAAACTATGATCTAGATAAATAAAGTAGGGACAAAGCTTGTCCCCTAGAAAAGTGGTCATTACCGTCCCCTGTTTTATTCTTCAATTTAAAAACTAGCCAGTGCTACATTGTGTTGCTCCTTCAATAACAAGAAGAAGAGTGATGCAGCCATCTTGATGTTTGGAACTACTATTATGAGATCAGAGTTATCATAAAGATTTTAGAAGAATTAGAAGGAAAGAAAGTGTGTAAATATACTTATTAGGTGTAATTACCATCCCTACCCTCATAGGACCAAATTGAATCATAAGACATGCATTTTCATCAAGTTAAGTTTGGTTTATGTGTCTGGACACAAAGTTGAAAATTATACTAGGCTAACACTAACCTCACTTTACATTCAGGCATCAAAAGCACTAAAACGTCATTACCGTCTCTGTCATTACCGTCCCTTTGGTACCTTTTTAACACAGGGGACAGTAATGACGTATGATGCTGTGGTGCTAGCCAATTATGAAGTATGAGCCCGACCCCATTATTTAGTAGCCCTACATGTAGGCCTACCCTTAGATTTAAAATAAATAACAGTGGTTATGGCATAAATGAAGCATGCATTTGATAATATGGAATATTACCAGGACCGTCATTACCGTCCCTAGCATCAAATACTGTATTTCCTACCAAGACTTATGTAATATTAAAACTTTAATTCCACAAGTAGATTGGATCCAGCACAAGAGTGATGAAAAAAATTATTTCCATCACCAATCTTAAGTATTTCAGATATAAGGCTGAAGACAAGAGAGCTAAAATCCAAACATCTACACATGTTAGTAGTTTTCAACATTTTACCAGGTATCTGCTCCAATATATTAAGGAATTTGTTGTGTTTATATTATGTAATATGGCATGTCTAACTAACAGAAGTCTTGTTTTTCAATTATACCTGGAGGGTATGTTTGCTTATCAGCAGAATATAAATGGGACGGTAATGACATCTTCCAACGCTTCTACCAATACATTTTCTTCTCAATTCTTAAAACTTATCATTTATTCACTGCTGATAGCATTTAGTCACAGTCAATGATATGCACATTTAAAATATTTACATCATACTACTTTCCAATACAAGTTTTCAAATCAAGAATGTATATGTGAAAGTTAAAGTTACCATAGAATGACCCATATAACAGATTTTTTAGTGGGGGACAGTAGGGCCTAAACAAAAGCGACCAAGCCAACCCTGTAGGCCCCAATGCAATCGACGAGTGAGCAATAACCAACCAAAGATGGATTTTTTTAAATAGAAATATAGCAATCAGTAGTATGGACAGTGCAAACACTCGCAGATCAACAAGGCCGATTCAGAACAACTTTGAATTATGTGCCTTGTTGCTTGGACGGGAATCTCATCTCTGCCGCCTGCATCTGACTCTCCTCTCGATCTCTCATTGTCTAGGTTTCTGCTGCATACGTAAGGATTGTATGAAATAGGTTTTATATAGTGTCATCTTAGACTGGATAAATTCAATTTGTGTATGTTAAGTTAATGGATCCAGCTGTTTGTCGATTAGTGATTCTGTTATTGTTTTCTAGACCCGTGTGAGTGGACAGTGCCCCACGTAAGACATTGGCTACAGTGGGCAGTCAGACAGTTCAACCTTGTGGGACTGAAACTCTCCGACTGGCAGATGACCGGGGCCGAACTCTGTCAGTTATCGCTGATCGACTTCAAGACGAAGGTGAAACGAGACCCCGGCGACGTCTTCTGGACACATCTCGAACTACTCAGGAAGTGCAAGTTTGTCGGTGAGTTAATAATGCAACTTGGTCTCTCTTAGTCTTAGTTCTTAGTCTAAGGCCATGCTTTGCTTAAAACTGAAATAATGCTTACATAAGAAAGTTTTACTTTTGGATATAGGGAACCCAACAGCTTACCTGGTTGGAAGAAACCCTGAGTCTGGCAAGCTTAGTATCTACAGCTTCACGCCCTAGATAATGGTGAAAAACCACCACTCAACCGACATAGTTGGAAGTGGAACTGAGTTAAGATTATTATTATTATTATTATTATTATTATTATTATTATTATTATTATTATTATTATTATTATTATTATTTTAAAAAAGGTGTGAAATGGGTCATTTTGCCACTTTTTTTATATATTCGAACCGCAAAAGTCTTAAATTATTATTATTATTATTATTATTATTATTTATTTATTTATTTATGGTAATTTACCCGACTCAGTCCCTACGTATTTCACTTCATGAAACCCCTGCTAACTTTGTGTTCCCCTACAGCGGTGGTGCAGACCAAGGTGACCTCGCCCAAGACCACTGGGACCCCATCGCCGGCCCTGATCCGGCCCAGAGGACGCTCTTTCCCCCGGGGGAGCAGACTGTCGCAATCACGGGATCCGGCCGAGTACACAACCACCGTCGGCCTTTTTAGTCCAAAAGGTTTGGCAACAGGACGGGGGAGTTAGCCCTTTTGTTCTGTATTTTTCTTGTTAAACCCGAGGGCCCCTCCCCCCAAGGGCGCAGACTGTCCGGAAAAAATCGGGATGCCCGGGCCGGGGTACACAACCACCCGCGGCTTCATCCACAGGGGCGGGGAACAGGAAAGGGGGAGTTGGCTTCTAAATTTGTAAATTTTTCTTGTTTAAACCAGAGGACGCTCTCCCAAAGGGGGCAGACGTCGGGGGAAATCATCGGGAAAGCCGGGGCCCATTTCCAACCCCATCCTTCCGTCCCCCAGGTCGGCAACCGGAAAGGGTGATTGGCTTTAGTTCTGTATTTTCTGTTAACCAGAGGGCGCTCTTTCCCAAGGGGAGCAGACTGTCGCGAAAACATCGGGGGGGCCGGCCGAGTACACAACCACCGTCGGCTTCAAATCCACAGGTCGGCAAAAAAAGGGGGGTTTAGTTAGCTTCTGGGTTTTGTATTTTTCTTGGGTTAAAACCCGAGGAAAGCTCTTCCCCAAAGGGGAGCAACTGTGCGAATCACGGGGGGCCGGCCCAGTACCCAAAACCCCCGTCGGCCCTTTAAAACCAAGGTCGGCAACGGAAAAAGGTGAGTTGGGTTCTAATTTTGTATTTGTCTTTTTAACCAGAGGACCTTTTCCCAAAAGGGGAGCAGAACTGTTCCCCGAAAACAAACGGGGGTGCCGGCCGAGGGACACAACCCCCGTCGGCTTCAGTCCACAGGTCGGAAAACCCGGGGAAAGGGTTTAGTTGGTTCTAGTTCTGTATTTTTTCTTTTTAACCAGAAGGGGCGCTCCCCCCCCAAAGGGGAGCAGACTGGGCGCGAATTTAAAGGGGTGCCGGGGCCGGGGTACACAAAAACCCCCGTCGGCTTCAGTTTCCCCGGTCGGCAACCCGGGGGGGTGAAATTTTTCTGTCTTTTGTTTTGTGTTTTAAACCCCCCCTGGGGTTTTTGTCTGACCCAAAAAAAAAAAAAAAAAAACACAAACAAAAGACTTCCCTTTTTGCAAAGGGTTTTTCCCTTTTTCAAACCCTCCTGTCGGATGGGAAAAGTTAAGGGGTTGGGGGCCCCTTGGTACTTTTTGAAAAAAATAGGCTACGTGCCGGTACCGGGTTTCCCCTCCTCCCTTCTGTTCATACTTCATCCTCATCTATCACCACTCATCGTCTCAAATAGCCAAAGTGCATTAATATGAGACGTTAAGCAATATCCAATCAATCAATTTGTATTAAAACAATTGTTTTTCATTTGATGATTTTATTAATTTATTATCTTGTTTCATGTACCGAGAAGCATACAATTCATTACCCCTACATGCAATACATATAAGCCAAACACAGGCTACTAGCAGAGTCCTAAATAATTATATGTAAAATAAAACTTAGTTTCAAGTAGGGATGACATCGATTCCCAGGAAAAAACTTTCAATAGTATGCACAGTTGTTTGGTGGTGGCCTCGCCCGCCGTACCTCACGAAAGGATGTATTTTACAACGTTGCGTCATCGCCTGTTGACCGTTGTTGTTGTTGTTGTTGCCTTGTGTACGAACGGCGTCTGGTGGGAGAGGAGGGACAGTACACGCGTGGTGTGTCTATGTAGGTATGTATGTATGTATGCATGTATGTACCTAGTTAGCGAGTGTGTTCGGTGTGCGTGTGTGATGATTTACATGTTTACGTTACTTGCACTAGATGGTGCAAGGCTGATCAGTGACTCTCAGCCACGCCCCAAAACACGATGCGTGAACGTTTAAACTGTCTTGTGAGAAATTAATTTCTCCAATCTGAAATCCATGCAGACAGGAATCGATCCGGCATTGATTAATCGATTCTGCTATGTCATCCTTAGTTTCAAGCCATATAATATTATATTAGCATCAGGGTAGTACCGAAAGCCTTGTTAGAACCGTCACAAAGGAAAAAAATGTTTAAATTAACTCACCTTAGACCCAACACAGATCTTCTGTACTGTAATTTAGTGTTGATTGCCAGGTAATCTTCAATATTATTGCAATATTATTTTCAACAAGAAACGTGTATGGAAATACGGTAGGCCTATTTGAATTGCTTGCCAACTTGTTAATTTAAATCAACAAAAATCTGACTAAATTTATTTAGATCCAAAAAATCTTATTTTATTTAAAAACAATGTTTGTACTTTTTAAATAAAATTAAATAGTTTTAAAATAGATATTAAAAGAATCCTCCGGGTTCCAGGCAACAACGGCCAGGTTCAGCTGTGGCAGTTCCTGCTGGAGCTGCTGACGGACAAGGAACACCGCCACATCATCCAGTGGTTGGGCAACGAGGGAGAGTTAAAAAAAACTGATCAACCCTGAGATCGTCGCGCAGCTCTGGGGCCAGCGCAAGAACAAGCCCACGATGAACTACGAGAAGCTCAGCCGAGCGCTGCGATACTACTACGACGGGGACATGATTTCCAAGGTGATCCACCTGAGTTTAAACTCTTGACTCGCAGTTCTTTCCTTATTTTTTTTGTTAGTTTAGATTGAGCCTGTGCTAGGTTAGTGTTTATGGTTGGGGAAAGGAGAGAAGAGACCAACAGTTCCTTAAATGATGTAAATGTAAGTAGCTGCTTGAGACGAGGTTCACATATATTTATAACAATAACAATTCACAATTCACACAAATGTGGAACGTTTCCGCCTACGCGGCCTTGGTCACCGACCGTGGAGAAGAACTAACATCCTTCAAATCATCCTTCTAGGTAACAGTTCCTTCCTTATATTGTGCTCCTCATATTATCTTTCTTTGTAACTCCCACTTGAATTACTACACTTTGTTCCAACAACATTAGTTGGGTAAGAATAGTGATGACATCGGGTAGTAAAATACAGGAGTCGACTCCTCGATCGGCAATAAAGATAAGGTAAAAGCAGTTGACCTTCACCAATGTTGAACACCCTCCTACAGGCCTAATTTGTTCCAGGAGAGAGCATAAAAACAAATGTTTTGGGTTTGGCAGTAAGTAACAATACTTTATTGGTTGTTTGTAAGGTTGACTTGGTTTATGAAATTTTTTATGCCAAAATTAATTTTAGCCCACTACTCTAGTTGCACAACGCTGTCTCCCCCCCCCCCTCCTCCCACGCCACCAACTACTTATCGCTAGCTCGCTTGTCAGCCTTGGCCCGGCCAAGACTCTCGCTGATTTGTTATGTTTACATTATGAGATAAAGAGACCACAAATGTAATCTCATTCAGTCTTGGCCCAGCCGCCCTGGCT
Organism: Sweltsa coloradensis; assembly: GCA_024449915.1. NCBI lineage: Eukaryota > Metazoa > Arthropoda > Insecta > Plecoptera > Chloroperlidae > Sweltsa > Sweltsa coloradensis. Next base: position 145,130 of record JAMZAV010001799.1, read on the forward strand.
TGTTGACGCTATGAGATAAGATAACGAGACAGCAAGTGCAAGTCGATTGCGTCAGGGCCTACAGGGTTTGGCTGGTGCTGAACTGCCCCCCCAGAAAATCAGTTATATAACGAGGGGTAGATTTAAATCAATTTATTATTAATTTAATTTATTAATTCTTTCAATTATCATAAAAGCAAAGCATTTTTGGGCAACTCGTTTTTTAATACAATGTCCAGACTCCAGACCAAGGCGAGACAGAGTCAGGGGGGGAGAGAGAGAGAGAGAGAGGAAGATGGGCGCGAGTAGCAGTAGGCGGGGGGGACGGGGAAGGAAAAAACAGTGCGACAACAACTCAAAGGTCTTTCATAAACCAACAATTTTGGGGGAATTTTGACCCCTTTAAAAATGGAAGCGACTCCAATAGGAGTCGGGACTTGAGTCCCCGAGTCATCACTAGAAAGGGAAAGGGGGTGTTTCCCCCTTTGTCTTGGGATAAAATCAGCGCCGGCCCAAGTTGGGGATCCATCTTTTTCCTATCCTTGTTGAACCCCACTCTCTCTCTCCAACCATACCACTCCTCTTTCCCACATCGGCCGATTTGGGTTTTGCTTTGCCCGGGGGCTTCCCCCACGCACCTATCTTCTTCCTATTTTCTTGCGAACCCCAGCCCCCCCCTTTCCACTTTTTCCCTGCCCTCCCACCATTTTCCCCTTTCTTCAACCATACCCACCCCTCTCCTCTCTCCTCCACATCTGCTGTATTTGGTTCTTGCCTCTGTCCAAGGTCTTCCCACGCCCCCCTTCTTTTTCCTCATTCTTGTCGCAACACCAGCTTTCCATTCTTCCTGTCCTCCCACCATCTTTCTTAAAAACCACTACCCACTCCCCCCTCTCTCCCCCACATTCCCGTATTTGGTCTTCCCATCTGTTCGGGTTTTCCTACGCACCTCATTTTTTCCCTCATTCTTTGTCGTAAACCAGCTTTCCATTTTTCCTGTCCCCCCACCATCTCTTTTTAACATACCCCCCCTTCCTTCCCTCCAACTGCCTGTACTAGGTCTTGCCATCTGTCTCGGGGTTTTCCCACGCACCTATCTTCCCTCATTCTCTGGGGAAAACACCAGCTCTCTCCACTTTTCCTGCCCCCCCAATCTTTCTCTCTCTTCAACCCACCCCCACTCCTCTCCTTCTCCCCCACATCTGCCTGTCCCTGGTCTTGCCATCGTCTCGAGATTTCCCACGCACCATTTTTTCCTCTTTCTTGTGAAACCAGCTCTCCCCCTTCTTCCTGTCCCCCCGCATTTTTCTCTCTCTTCAACCACTACCCACCCTCTCCTCTCCCCACTTTGCCTGTACCGGTTTGCATCGTCCGAGATTTTTCCCACGCACTCATCTTTTCCTCATTCTCTTGTGAAAACCCCAAGCCTCTCCATTCTCCTGCCCTCCACCATTTTTCTCTCTCTTCAACCACTACCCACTCCTCTCCTTTTCCCCTCCACATCTGCCTGTCCCTGTTTTTTGCCCCTTTTGGGGTCTTCCCCGCCCCTCTTTTTTCCCCTCTTTCCCTTTTGTGGCAACACCAGCTCCTCCACTTTTCCCGCCCTCCCACCATCTTTCTCTCTTTTAAACCCACTCCCACTCCCCCTTTCTTTTCCTCCACATCTCTGTACCTGGTCTTCCCACTGCTCGAGATTTTCCCCACGCACCTATCTTCTTCCTCATTCTCTTGTCGCAACCCCAGTCTCTCCACTTTCCCGCCTCCCCCATCTCTCTCTTAAACCCCCTACCCACCCCTCCCCTCTCTCCCACATCTGCCTGTCCCTGGTCTCCCATCTGTCTCGAGATCTTCCCACGACCTCATCTTCTTCCCATCTCTTTTGCAACACCAGCTCTTATTTTCCTGTCCTCCCCCCATTTCCCCCTTCAACCAACCCACTCCTCTCTCTCTCCCCACCCCGCCTGTCTTGGTCTTGCCATCTGTTCGAGTTTTCCCCACGCACCCATTTTTTCCTCATTTTTGTCGCAACACCATTCCCCACTTCTTCCTGTCCTCCGCCATCTTCCCTCTCCTTCAACCCCCCCATCCTCTCCTTCTCCCCACATCCCCCTGTATTGGTCTTGCCATCGTTCGAGCTTCCCACGACCTATCTTCTTCCTATTCTTTCGCAAACACCAGCTCTTCCATTCTTCCGTCCCCCCCCCCCGCCATCTCCCTCCTTAAACCACCCCCACCCCTCTCCCTTCCCCAAATCTGCCGATTTGGGTCTTATTCGAGGTCTTCCACGCCCCCCACTTTCCCATTTTTTCTTGTCAAAAACCCCAGTCTCCCACTTTTTCCTGTCCCCACCATTCTTTTCAACCACTAAACCGTCTCTCTTCTGACGTAGGTGAACGGAAGCGCTTCGTCAAAGTACGTGTGCGACCTGAAAAAGTGATCGGCTACACCCCAAAACGAGCTAAACCCGACTGTGCGCGGAGGCTCCATCAGTAGAAAATTTCCTGTGCCCATGGACGAGCTAAGTACGGGGGAATGTGAGAACGGACGGTCGAGACCCACTTTCATGCTAGGGCCTCATTCAGACCCAATAAAATTAGCGTTTTAAATAGGGTTAGTGTTGCGTTTTTTGAAACAGATTCAATCTAGGGCTTGAATGGTCCCCGGGTAATATTTGACAAGTAAAAAATTGAAGGGACTTAACAAAAAGATTTTCTTTCTGTGAGTTACCTTGAATTTTTTTTTTAAAGTCTATTATTTGAAAGTTGATTTTTACGTTTTTTAGTTTGCCCAGGTATGGACGTATTTTGAATTGTGACGGGAGAGACTTTTTCACAATTTTGCACAGCTCTAGTTGATCTTGATCCCCTACCTCAACGGGAGTTTTTGCAAACTAAATCATCATCATTATCCTTCCCGTTTTCCGTTTCTGGAGAGTCAGCTTGGGTTAGCAAAAAAATTTTTCCATTCTTTTATCCCCCACAAGTATCTCTCCACATTTTCCCCGCTTTCCCCTTTGCCCCCAAGTCCCCTGTATGATGCCACCCATCTTCCTTTGGGTTAACCCGTCTTCTTTTTCCTCTTCAATCCTTCTGTCATACATTTTTTGGGCACCTTTTTTCCCCCTTCTTTTTCATAGGCCCAACCCCCAATTCAACCCTTTGTTTCCCATCCGTCACTAACTTCTTTAACCTAGCATTTCTTAATGTCGTTTTCTATTCATCTTTTCGCATATTTGAAATATAAATATGAAATTATGAAAGTACAGAACGTGAATGAGACCTGTGAAGCGGGAATTGAGTGTAAACTCCCTTATTTTTTTCTCTCATGGAAAAAAATTTGCTTTTTTCCCTAAATTTTTGTTTTTTTATTTTTATTTTTACGTTACACTGTGCATCACATGCAAAGTGGTCCGTAATGAATGGCAAGAGAAGGGGGCTCAAAAAAAATGTAGGAAGATTACACTAAGTGAATCCACGGTAAACGAAAAGTGTACAGAGAAGAATAAAAAACGGTCAATTCGGTTTAAAAAACGACTGTTTGGATAGCACTCTGAGTTTGGGGAATTTTTTTAATCTAGTGTCTGTCGGATGTGTGGAGCCCCGGGGAACAAGGGCAGGAAAAAATCTTTTTCAATGTCATATATCAAGGGTTTAAAGGACAAATGGCAAATAATGGACAGAGGAACAGGTGTCTGTCTTACTGGCTAACTAGAAAACACATGATGACATGAATAATGTTAATTTGGGGGATATGAAAAGAAGAAGAAGAAAGGATGGTCACCCCAATCACATGTATGTAAATCCAAATAGGTGCCAGTGGCTTTGGTCTTGTTGTAGTGATCTGCTTTTAATGCAGAAGGCCCCCGTGTTCCATTCCCCTCAAAGTCAGAAGTTTCAACTTTGGTTTTTACTCAAGTCCATCGGTTCTTGGTTTTGGAATTTGTAAACGGTGACTTTGGAGCCGTCCTAGCAAAAGGGCACATAATAAAATTTAAAATGTTCTGAACGGCCTTTTGATTCTGGCGTTGATTCGCAAATGTTCCCCCTGCATACCACGATTGCTAATTTCCCATTTAAAAATATCGATCTTTTGGGGGTTTTTGTCACCGCGATTGGTCGGGGGCCCACAGGGTTGGCTTGGTTGCTTTGGTTTTTGGCCCCACTGAAAATCAGTACAAAATCAAAATTTATTTTATTTATTATTATTTTTTATTTAATCTTGAGCTTTTTAAACCATGGATATTAATCATACTATTTTTATTGTTTAATGCGGCACTTTTTTTGTTCCAGGGTTTCCCTTTAGAGTGGATTTAATGTTCCCGAACGGGGGTTGAAGTAAATTTTTACGTCTTTCGATGTAGGTTACCCCTCGGTTTCAAAGTGGCCCCTTTTGAAAGCGGAGTACTGTGTGAACAAGTAAATTCGTACGTCTTTCGAATAGGGTTTGTCTCGCAAAAAAAAGGAAACCCGTCGTAAATACACCGGGCCCTTTTGAATATGCGGAGACGGTAACTGTTTTCCCTTGGAACCCCCAAACGTTCGTGTTTTATTAGGAGTTTTTTGATGATTTTAAAGTAAGTAGGAGGACCATTGTGCAGAAGCGTGGAAACCCAAACACCAGCATTGCAATACGTAGTTTTTAGTGGGCAAAAGTAAATCCCCCCCCTTTAAAAATAGGTGGGCATTAGCACTCAAGGCGTTGAAAGCATGGATTAGCGCAGTTTAGGGGGGTTTTCATTTATTTGTTTCAAACAGCTGTTTTTAAACCGTGCCCGCACAAATACTTGTACTATTTCCATAAGTAGTTTATGCGAGTTTAGGCCCGGGTATATTTTAAAACATCAAGTTAAAAAGGGGGTGCGGCCATTTTGTGAGCCCTTTTTCAAAAAGATTTAATCCAATTTTTAAACGAGTGGTCAAAATAAGGGTACGGCCCTTTCCGAGGGCGGCCTATAACGATAAATACAGGTTCATATTTTTTAATGTGGTTGTCTGTGGGGAAAATCGCCCCGGTAGGTGGAAATTTCAAATTAAAGGGGGTTTATTAATTTTCCCTGTGACGAGCAATCGCAACAAAAGGGTTTTTCGTTGTCCGAGATCCCCTATCCGGGATAAGATTTTTCAAAACACCCTTTTTCTTCTGGGGTAAGTTGTTATGGGTGTAACCCGGAGGCTTTTTTTTGTAAAAGTAACTTATAAAGCGAGATGGAGAAGGTTTTACACCCGCACTGAAGTAGATTAGGGGCAGCCAAAAAAATTAATACCCTCTTTTGTCCCCGTTTGAGATTTTTACCCCCTTTTCCCCTTTTAAACCGGGTTTATCCCGGAGAAATGTTTTAGTTGAAAAGGACAAACGAACAAAACCCAAACACATTTTAAAAAAAAGGTTTTACCAATCTAAGTTCCGTATTTTGCCTTGCTCCCAAATATGTAGACGAAAGTCCCGATAAAAGTTTAAATGTTTTTTAACTTGCGTGAAGCCTCAAAAAGAGAGGCCAACTTTGCACAAGAAAAAAAAAAAAAAGGACTTGCCTCGTTTTAGCAAAGATTCGTTAACAATTTAATAGAAAGCCAGCCCAAAAAACCTTCAAAAACGAATTTGAAGCTGCTTTGACTTTTGAGTTAAGGAGCCCAACCCCCAAATAGTGGACCATAGAGTTTTCAATCGGTACACTTGAAGAATCATTAAGATTTTACTTTTACGTTACTTCTTTTACCGTGTAAGAAATTGTACAAAAAAATTAGAAACAGACGTAAGTAAAAATAGTAAGAGAATTTATGCGCCCGTATTTTTGTTTAAAGATTTAAATTCTTCGTGATTCGAATACTTTTTTTTCTCTTAATTTTTATGTAAAAGTTTTGATTTTTGAATTATATTTTTAAAAAAATTTGGTAAGTTGTTCTAAGAAAAAAATTTTAAATAATATTTGCCTTTCTATAATATGAATGGAAACGACTGTATACCAATTTTTTGCAGTAGTACAATAATTAATTTCAATTTAATCATACGTTCAGCACCCTCTTTTTATCAATTAAACCCTGAAAAAGATTTTGCTATATAAAATACTAAACAATAAAAAAGTTGACATTTTTTTTCATCCAAAATTTAGCTGGGGTACAAAACAAAACGGCATCTTAGGGGTATCACAAAATTAAAAAAAAAACGTTGGGTTTTTCTAAGCCTTTCCAGTAGCAAACTAAAATTAAAGTCTAAAATTGTTTCCCAAATAATGACACTGGGGCTTTGATTTTCAACATTTTTGAGTTGTGAGAAATGTAGTGATAGTTTATTTTTACAACTAATATGGCCATTTAAAAATATGACATGAATGTTTTTTTGTACAAATTTGTAAATAAAATAAATTATCTGTAAAAGAGAAAAAAAGAATTTTTGAAATGGGCGTTTATTAATAAAAGTATTTCAATGGGGTTGTCTTTTCTTTGTCAATTTTTTCTTGACTTCAAAGTGGTTAAAATTATTTTCATCGATATAGACGAGGCCCAATGCTAGAGGGCCCTGTGAAAGACACAGCGTACTTTACTTCTTGCGTGGCCCTACCCAGGTTTGGTTTGTGAAATGAGTTTTGTTTTAGGGTACCATCGGCCGACGGCCCCCGAAAGGGCGAAGCGTTAGGATTAAGGTAACAAACAACTTTAAATTTGCTGCAATTTCATCAGAGGTGAAAAGTGTTGTGCCCAGCCCTTTTGGCTGGGCTTCAGTTCTTATGCTTTCCAACTGTCAACCCTTTCCCCAAACTAAAAAAAGCCCGAATAGCGGGTTTAATGTTTGTTCAAAATTTCCTTTAATTCAAAAAAAAAACTAAAAAAAAGGCAAAGATAATAAAGTACAAAAAATAATAAAATACAAATATTTGACTTTCACTGTTATTAATACTGTATATTATTTAATAAACAATACACCTTCAGAATGATCATATTTTTTCCCTTTTAACGGCGAAAATTTCAAATTTCTATCCATAGAATCTAAAACAAAAATTTTTTTACACAACACATTCTTTTGCTTTTTTTCATTAAACAAAACTTTATTTTAACTTTTTAATTAAAAAAAACTACTATCTAAAATTTAAAGTAACTCTCTCAACTCCCACGAAATTTTGTGGGGAAAAAGGCTGTTCAAGCCGAAACTTTCGTCGTAATGAATTTTTGTAAATATTTATGGATCTTAATCCACAGTCGCGAAAATTTTTCAATGTAAGCTGTTTGGGTCCCAGCCCTTATCAATTTTCCCCAACCCAAAACAAATTTATTTTGCAACACTTCTCACATCAATTTTTTTTGTTATTTATACATTTGAAAACAATCTAATCATCAAAATTCTTGCATTAACTCATCTCGTAATTTTATCACAGGCGGGCAATATGACCTAACCGAGAAGCGCCTGTTTTTACGTCGTGTTGCCTTGAATCAAGGAATTTGAATGAAACATGAATTATGCCTTTAAAAAAAAACATTACTTTTGGTACCCCGACAGATGGTCTAAAACCCCTGCATTCTGGGCTCTTGGGCGAGTTTTTCTCTGTCTAAGAGGTTTGCAAGATAGGACTTGATCTCGCCAGCAGTGTGAGGAACAAATATCCCCTGAATTTCGAAGGCTTATTTGAAAAAACGTTTTGATGTGTTTACTTTTATTAGTCTTATATATATAATTTTTTGTATTGTAAAGAGTCACTCGTCTGGTGGAAAAAATTAATTTAATGATGTGTTACAACGTACATGTTCCTAAACTGTTTGTGTATACAGCACAACCAAAATATTTAGTATTAATTTTGTTAAGAAGTTATGATATGATATGATATTTATTGGTATTGTCATAGATAGCCTTTACAAAAATAGACAAGGTACGGAGCAAAACAATAAGAAACAATCTAGGAGTGGAAAGTCTACGAAATAAAATAGGAAGAGAAAGACTGTTGGTATGGGCATGTACGAAGAATGAAGCAAGATAGAATCCCAAGAAGAGAATTCAAACGCACATGCGGGGGAGTAAGAAGAGTTGGACGCCCGAGAGATAGATGGAGGGACCAAATATAATGGAACGTCGAAGAAAGAGGTAAATCATGGGGGAGAACTATTGAAGACAGACTCGGGGAGGACAGAAAGAAATGGAGAGAACTGGTAGAAATGCCTGTCATAGATGAGAGTAGGAGGTGCTGAGCCTGGTCATCGAGCACTGAAAGTCCACAGACCGAGAAACTGGTGATACGTCTTATGTTGAAACCGGGTGTTTGATTATTATTATTATTACTATTAGGGATGTCATAGGGTAGTAAAATTAGGATCCGGTTCCTGACCTTCCAGGAATCGGGCTACCCGAATCCTGAAAGCCCAAATAACGTCATTTTATCGTCGTACCCCACCCCCCCCCAGCCCCCACCCCCGCGAGCGGTTGAAGGTCGTTCGGAAGCGTCTACAAGAAGATACCCGTCAGCGATAAGCTTATCTTCTACTGTTGTGAGACAAAACCTAGCGGTCGGCGGCCACCCATTCCGTCACGTCCTCTTCCGTCACGTCATCGCAACTTGGAAGTTGCTTGAACAATGACGTGTCTGGCTCGGCAGCCCAGCCTTTCTCAATAGCGACGGGTGGGTGGGTGGGGGGGGGAGGGGGGTCGCCGGCCGGCCAGCCTCGCTCGACGGGCCGGGCAGCCAGTCTGCACTCAGTCAGCTGCTTGGTGGGTGGTCGGCGGCGTTCTAATCGCTCCTTACTACGCATGGCGCAGCGGCTAAAAACCTTTCATTTTCAGTAAAATAACTACCCGATAAAGATTCTAATCTGAAAAACGGATTCGGGTAACCCGGGTACCCTATGACATCCCTAATTATTATTAATTTTGTTACTTTTTAAAGTGGTTTCAGTTACTTTTATTTTAGTAGAATAATAATTAGGGAGGTGCTGAGTGATACTTCACTTGTCTCTTTCTTATCTACGAGATCCCTGCAGTCACTGACCAGGTAAGCTGTTGGTTCCTCTCCACACACCCATCTTAAACATTGACTTTGCCGTTTGGTACTCTCGTACAGTTTCCCAATATGTTTTATGGCGCCGATGATATGACCTCCTATTCCTCTACACATGTCCGTTTGGCACACTCTGTCTGGCGAGTCTCCCCACATAACCCCTAAGGCTAGAGCGGGCGCATTAGACCTAATAATTCACGCCCTCTTTACTCTAGAATCCCTAGAAAACAGGACTGATGCTTTTACCAGCTAGTGTCTTGATCACGTCAGGGGAACCTGCCGTGTTTAAAAGTTTGACCGTAGTCATCTTGACACTGGGCACTGTTGTACTCACTAAATCAAATCCAGCAGTCCTTTTATCCTACTCACTCATAGCAAGCATGGTCCACTAGATACCTAACAGCATAAGTATCTAGTGCCAGTGGACCCCGGTAGCAAGTACGTATTCATTACACGTATTGTTTAAGGCACTGCCTGCCACTGGCTCCTCGTTGAGCCACGAGCAACATCTAGGAAGCAGTGAAAATTCAACGTCAACACTTCTGAAATTGTACGACTATGGGTACGTTCCGAATGATACTCCCACGCGCCCACAACACCCAGACATGCCCAAGATGCCCGAGGTTTAACATTGGGCGTTACGGGCGTTGTGATGGCGGCGGTGTTTACGGAATGCTTTGGGCACGCCCAAGGCTGCAAGTTAGCATCATTCAGAACGTACCCAAAGTAGGCCTATTATACATAAACGGGTACCGGTAAGTACAAAGAAATTGCAAAATTAACATCTATATTTTGGTTTTCTTGATGGTAAATGCTTTTAAAATATAAAATTTTGTTAAAAAAGCCAATTCTAGGACAATATGGCGTCCGTGTACTTTTTAGAAACAATGGGACATTGCATTTTTTGACATTACTGTGTCGGTTTTGCGTGATAAGTAGTTGATAAAGAAGTAGTTTCACTTTCCTATTCTGACATTTCGTAACACGTGTAGCGAGCAAGTGCTCGCAGTCTCGTAAGCTCCTCCCCCTTATCGCTTACTAGCCAATCAAGTTGCTCGTATAAATTCTGGGCCATACGGTGCTACAAACTTGAAAAACAAAAATGCTGCTTTCGAGTACAACAGACTAAAACTTTATGATGTCTGTGTCAAGTCACATAATGTATGTTTAATGGGACGGTTGCAAAAACATGACTGCCTTTTATATCTGTTTAGCCACTCTCTGTAAAACACATGCGAGTTGAGCTCTCTGGATTGTGCTGCGCTCTGGCGCCATCTTTCGCACCTCACCTCTGCAGAGATTACTTTCACACCACCTCGTTTGAAAATGACAGCTGAACGCGACCACACACACGCGCGCGCGACAAAACCACATATTATATTATAATTTCCTTACAAAACCAGGAGTTAACAGGTAAGCCTAGTATTTAATGTAGGAAAACTAAACTGTTGGGATTTGAAAGGTGATGGCCTAGGTCTCCCAGTCCCAGCCCAGCTACATTTCGCTCGCCTAGGCCTATTCCTCTTCCTCCTACGGCTCGCTAGGCTACCTTATTTTCCAAGTAGGAAAGACCTAGGTAGGCACCTGCACCTAGATTGATCCAGACGCAGATAAATGGGTCCATCAGTGACCCAGCTGTTGAAGATAACAACAAAGGCAAACGAAAAGATATCACCAGAATTCAATTTGAATTCGCGCTTTTTATTCGAGACTTCGACGACGTTGTGTGGAATTCGTCAAGTCGTCGACGCCTTCATAGGCCCCTCCCACACTCGCCGAATGGCAACAAGTGGTAAAAAAGTCCGTAATATGATCACACTTTATTGATTACGACGTTTAGAAAACACAACTCGTGAATAATTTGTCTTCTTCGGGCGGTGAAGAGTAAAGACTTCATTACGCGCATAAGCTTAGGCTACGATAACGTTCTGGGAGTTGGAAAACTAACCGAGCTCACAAGAAAGATCAGCTGACGACGCCTTTTCCTGACCATCAGGCTAGGGCCTGGCCTATTTGTTGTGGTAAGTAGGCTAATCCTGTCTTCTGTCTAGGGCTATGCTCTAGGAATGTAAATGTGTAGGCCTAGGCTAGGCCCTAGGCCCAAATGAATACCTCATAAAGCTGTGGGTTAGCCTTGGCTTAGGGCCTTCCGCTACCTTTGAGAACCTACCTAGCCTATAGTGCCTAGCTTAGGTTAGGTTGTAGGGCCTTAGGGCCTAAATGGACTGGTGCTAGGCCATGTATGTGGGCTAGTAGGCTAGCCTAGGTCAGGCTAAAAGGTATGGCTAGGCCTTTGATTGCCCTAAGATAGGACTAGCCTAAAACCTTGTGTTCTATCTAGGCTAACAAGGCCTCGTCTAGGCCCTACTTGGAATATGTTGGCGAGTAGCTAATTCTTGTTTCTGTTATTCAGGTACTGATGACTCAACTTGGATAAGCCGTGATCTGCAAGATGAGGGAACCGCCGTCCGTTCGTACGGTGCGAAGCTTGAAGGACATATGTTCGTCCCGTTACGCGCACCTCATGTGCTTGATGTGTCGCCAGCTGGAGGCAAAGTACGGCTCTTATCAGGAGCCCGCTTGCATCAGGGCCACCGCGAGACTCAAGTCGTACCTCACCAAGAAGCTCAGCCGTCTCATCGACGGTCTGATTCCTGAGATCGACGAACGATGGTGGACGTTGAACGACTCTCGACTGATGCACGCGTTGTTTTTACAAAAATGGCTGCGAGTCTTCATCTTCGAGAAGAAACGAATGAAAGACAAAACCGGTTTGATCTATACGGATAAGAGTTTCTGGAACAAACAGTTTTCGCAGTTGTGGAATGTTGTGGAACTGGACATTCGTTACATCGCGTGTAACAACGATACTTTGAAGGTAATCTGCGATAACTGTTGTGCGATCCAAGTGATTCGGTTCCAGAGCAGCTCGTCTCGCGTTAAGTCTATGGGAAGTGTGACGTCCGAGAAGGTACACGGGGCTGTCACCAACGTGGGCCTCGTTCAGTTGCACCGTCTGGATTCTCTTCGGGTTGTCGACGACGCGAGCGACTTTGCAAAGCACTCGCTTTGGTTCCTGAAGAAGTTCTTTGAACGTCTTCTCCCGCGTCTCGAGAACTTTACCCACTACGCCATCTTGGAGCTGGTCTTGAACAATTTAGAGAACGTCACGTCGCTACGGTTCACCCACCTGAAACTGCACGGCGTGAAACGGGAACATTTTCTCACCGTGATTCGACTCTGTCCGAACTTGACGCATCTCCACCTCAGACAAGAGCTCTACGACGAGATCTTTGAAGACCTGGGTTCGAGCCCCCTCGCCATCACGAGCCTCCACGTCGAACATTTCACTCCGGAGTGCGCCCTAAGTTTCGTCGGTAACTTTCTGCGACGTAAAGGATCCCATCTCAAAGTTCTCGTCTTGGAATCCACTCAAACGTTCCTTAGAATTACCGAGATATTTCTCATCGGCAAATATTGCCCAAATCTCGAATACTTGGAGCTAATCTTGCCCATTTCGTACACGTTCCACACGAATCGACCTCGCCTACAAGGCGAAGGTCTTTTTGGCAACTTAATGTCCTTTACGGTTGTTGAAAATTCCGCAGCTAACCCTTACTACAAGAAGGTTGTAGAATTCTTTCGTAAATTAGCGCCGACAACTGCGGAAATTGAGAGTGTTTACTCCGACAGCGGCGTAAAGAAACAGTTCCTTAACTTAAAATATTCGACAGAAGCAAAGAATAGTCTTATTTACAGCCTTTGAAATGATGGACATTTGATTCATATCTCTAGTTTCTCTACTTCCTACGACTTAGGGCTACACCTAAAGGTGTGCAAAAATGCTACTGCAGCAAAATTTGCACAGTTTTTGGTCTAATTGTTTAGGGGCCTGGAGCAAAGCACATGAATTTATATTGAAATTCATAATATGAATAGGCTTAGGTAAACCGTAGACTGTACCGGTACCTAGAGGTTAATTTAATGGACCCAACTTCTTTTTGCAATGTTGACTTTAAACCGTGACGCCCGACAATAACAATTAATCCTAAGCCCTATCTTAAAATGTAACATATTTTTCATTTTTAAATTTGACGGATTGAAGATTTAAATGAAGGAAGGAGTCCACGTTTAAAACCGGTAGCCTATTTTAATTGGAAATAAAAGTAGTAAAGTATCTTTTCTTTGAAGGCCTACCCTTTAGAAAGATTAGGCCTACTAGCTAAATCTTCTTTAGGCTATTGTATAAAGGGATCTTTTCAGCCGCTAAAGTTAAAATTAACCTGTCAGTTTTCAACATACTTTAAACTCCGAGTTGGTGATTGCCAGTAATACTTGTAAGCTAACAGGCACTGGCAGTTAAATTCACTTGCCACTTTAATTAGGTACACATTGTAATACCGGGACTAAATCTTTAATTACCTCATTGTTCTTTATCGAGGACCATTCTCTGTTTTCCGACAGATCTAAATACATTGACTAAATAATTTTTTTTTCTTCCTACTCTCTTGTTTTCTTTTTTCCTTTCCTTTTCTTTTTCATTTTCTTTTCATTCTCCACACTTTATTATATTTGACTCATTCATTAATTGCATTAAATATACTTTTTATTTGTTACCAAAATTGTTGAGTTATAATGCATTGTTGTTGTAATATTACTATTTCAAATATTTACTTAAATGTAGTTCATTGTTGTGTCTGCATCTATGTAATTAGATTTATTTAGTTGTTCTTTGTTAGTCATTTTTTATAACTGAATAGGATAGACGTTAAATAAATAAAATAAAAAAATCATTTGACCTTCTAGAACGTCAAGTGTTCTTGGACATGTTTTTCTGCTGAATACTCATAATACGTCGGAAGTTGGAACACGTGATTTGTGATAAGAAAGACTTAATTGATACAGGGTAACATGCAAACGGTAGTAGCCCTAGGTAGGCTAGATTGTATGTGAATAGAATACAACAGTCCATAGTAGCCTAGATTCATCTGTGAAAGTTTTGGCTTTATGAATCTTCCGAACGTCCATCGTGTTTTGTGGTTCCGAAGTTCCTGTTCAAGATTGAAATATATATGTCGACATTTGGAATATTGTCAATGTCAATGTTAAGACTCGTATTATACTGTAAATTTGTCTTGTGCATTGTGTTAAATGTTGAACGTGTGAATAAGAAACCTAAGGCCTAAATTCATTTTTGCCAAAATTTAGCTCGTTTTGGCCACTCATAAATGACATTTCCTTTTAAATGTTTAAATGTTAAAACAAATATTATAGGCCTACCTATTGAAATATTTGTGCAATGTTGATAATTAACATATCTTCTTGTCCATCCATACGTTCTATTACCGGACCTTCATTGCTAATAGTAGATAATATGCCTATGTATGTAAACTGACTGTTAGATTTCAATGTGATGTTTATTATTAGGTATACTTGGGACTTATGCCAAAGATGTTTAACTTTAAATCATGCTTAAGGTGGCCGTGTCCGTGTCCCCCATGTTTTCAGCGAAACATGCTGGTGCTTTTAACAAGTAGGAAAAACATGCTCACTTTGCTTGAATAATATTATTTTAGTGGCTAAGATGGCTGTCAACTAACCAAATGATTCACATTCTGACAATGAAACAGCATTCTGGCTTCTGATTGGCCAATATGAAAGTTGTATTGTTTAATTAGCCACATCATTAGTCACTCATATGCATAGCATACTATGCGACCTGGGGAATATTCATCAAATACAGGATTGCCCGTGTAAAATGTGACATGTGGCAACACTACACTCTCCCAAAATCATTTTTAAAATATTAAATTTTATATTTTAATTAGTGGACAGTAGAGAATTTTTCTAAAATTATTTTTTGTAGTTCAAACAGCATTCTGTGGTATTTGTTATGTGATATAGGCCTATATATGTGTAAGCAGTCTAGCTACTGTTAGTTAAAATGTTTTTCACGTGTGTTAATAATATGTTGGAAGCCTAAAACATGTTGCACTATCATGTTGAAACTATTTGAAATATTTGGATCCATAAGAAAATAATGTTTATAGTTGTACTTTTACCATACCTATTGTTGTAGTTCTGTTCTGTAAAAAAATAAATACGGAAATCCGGGAACGCCTTGTACAGACTTAGCGTTATTTTATTTATATGACTTAGAACAACTTTTACGTATGGAATGATGTCGCAAGAACGTGAAAATACCAAAGATGTTGGTATTGCTTGCAGTCGAAGCTCTTGCAGTTTTTTGACAGCTGGTTTACTAAGTCATGTTATTGGCAATGTATGTTCTGCAAGCGCTACTTGTGAATTCTGTACAATAACTCACCATAGACTCGAAGTAGGCGTAATATGCTACTTTAGCCATATTCACACTTGTTGTTGTCTTAATAATTAGTATCCTAATTCCTCTGGTGAGAACGCAAGTTACCTGTCTCCGTTTTCGATTTTTGGTGTCATGTTAATTTCAGTTTCAGTTTCATTGTATCTATCTCAACAATCTATTTTCATTTGGAAAGAAAAGCCATTTAATGCATTAGGCCTATTGAATAGGGTGCAGACACTTATATGTTGGGGATAAAACACATGCGTTCTGATGGACAAATATAATATCCTTTACTTACATTGATGTAATTTGGAGATATGACAAGTTTGCATTCACCAGACGCACAATTCTTTGAGGATAGCGTGAATGTTGCTACGAATACATCAATCGTTATCACAGAAAATAGCATGGCTAACAGCTTGATAGTGATGATAATCTTAACTAAGTTCCAACTATGTCTGGTTGAGTGATGGTTTTCCACCGTTATCTAGGGCAAGAAACTGTAGATACTAAGCTTGCCAGACTCGGTGTCTCTTCTTAACTGCTTGACGGTGATTTATGTTTCCGTAGCAATTTTCACGTTATCCTTAGGGCCTATAGAACTGCGGGGTTGGCGAATTTCAAAATAGACACAATACCAATTCCTCTCTTTTATTCAGGTACAGATATCTCCGTGGCCGGTGTCAAATCTCGCACGGAATGGACCACGCTATCGCCGTCAGGGCGACCAATAGGCTGCTCCGTTGTGTCGACGTCGCGCCGGACGCCGACTCAAACACGATGCTTCTGTCGAGTCCCTCGTAGCCGACCTGAGTCGTGAACAGCTCGTCCGTCACCTCCGCCTGAATCCACGCGATGTGATGACCTGGGTAAGTCAACGTCTTATGATGCAAACCGAGAAAAGAGACCTTACGACCATGTATATCAAAATACAGTTTTTGATGTAGATTTGAGTGGTAGGCCTATTGAGTTTTCAAAATTTTGTAACCAAAAAAAAATTTAATGTTGGATGCCAATCATTTGTCATAGTTATTATAATAAAATAGCTGCATTATTTTGTCATCAGCAGGTAAAAAAGTTTTGTTGCCCCCAGCCCTTCAGGCTGGGCTTTACGTTCTCTATGCTTTCCCAACCTGTCAACCCTTCTCCATTCTAAAATAAACTAGCTGGTTGGCCTTTTCCACACTAATTTTAATAATAAATATATATAACTTTATAATATAGCCCTACTATTAAGTTTATGTTGCCTTTCTGATTTCACCCTGAGGTCTCTTTTTGCAATTTGCATCACAATTTTAAACAGAAGAAAATATGTAGTTAGTAGAATAAGTAATTTGATAATATTTTGACAAAATACTTATTAATATTTGATACTAGTAACATTTTCAAGAGTCTTTCTCAAACTAGAGGTTACAACAAATTCTTAACAATCCAAATAATAATATAATAAAATTGATATTTATTATTTTATTTAGATTATTAAAAATTCTTGTTCAACGGCTACTGACCGATGTTAGCGTAGATGCCGTCTGTTGTACCGCAATAAGGATTCAGGTGTTGATTCTTTTGGAACGCTGCCATTAGAACGCCCACCAGAACGCCCCCACACACCACCGGGCCGCCCGCGTCAGCCGAGCAGTACGTCTTCCCAGACTCGTCTACTATCGTCGCGCAGACCATGTGCTTTCCTGTAGTGCAGAATACGCGGTTTATTATTGTTGCACATAGAGCCAGAGGTTCAGGATTCAATCACCAGTCGAGACAGATTTCTACGACAAATCAATTATTTTTGTGTTGTTAATGTGGCTACACAATAAAATTTGACTGTAAAGATGAAAACGGAGGCATGTCTCTGCTGTGCGGCTAGAAATACGATCACATACTTTTAATAATATAAATGCGAACACAGGAAAGAAATACGATCACATAATATTAATAATATAAATGCAAACACAGGAAAACAACGTTTCGTTTCACTTTTTTTTTTTTTCCTTGTGCAAAGGTGGCCTCTTCAGCCATTCTTTTGTCTTGCTATCCAATATAAGACTGCCTCCTTTTCTATCCTGCTCAGGTCATCGGGCAGGGAGTCAATGTCATTCTTGAGGGCGGCGCATCTGAAGAGATGCGCTCTGTCTTGATCTTCTAAATTACAAAGTTTGCAGGTGGCCGGTTCGTTGGTAATGTTGAAGCGGTGCAGGTGGTGCTGCAAGACGTCGTGACCGGTTACAAGCTGGAAATGGGCGGTGGCCGTCTTCCTCGACCAGTCTTTGTCTGGCCCTTTTTGTCAATAATTTCCTGTTTAAAAAATGGAAAACAAATAAATAATGCACCGTTTTTGGATGAGCGTAGCGAGCGTAGCGAGCGAAGCGAAGATTCCATTTCACTACACTGGAGGAAAAAATCCGGAGTGTTTTTTTTTCTTTCTTTTTTTTTGTATTTTTGTCTGTTTGTTAGCACGATTTCGGCTAAACCGATACTCCGATTGCGATGAAATTTTATGGAGGTCTTCGAAATCTCTGAACTTAGAACTGCCACGTTTTTGAGCACAATCGAAAAATTATTTCTCATGAAAATCGCAATTTTACGATTTTTTCGATTTTTTAAAAATTTCTTCGACTTACAACACCTACATGCTTTGTCCGATTGTAATGATTTTTTCACAGAACCTTAATTTCATGAATTGATATATTCATGTGAAATTTGAGCGTTATCAAAAAACTATTTTTTACGAAAATCGCAATTTTACGACTTTTTTCAATTTTTTAAAATTTCTCCAGCTTATAACACCTACATGCTTTATCCGATTTTAATGATTTTTTCACAGAACCTTAATTTTATGAATTAAGATATCCGTGTGAAATTTGAGCGCAATCGAAAAATTATTTTTCATGAAAATATAAATTTTGTGGGTTTTTTCTTTTTTAAAACAATTTTTTTACTTGTAACACCTACATGCTTTATCCTATTGTAATAATTTTTTCACAGAACCTTAATTTTATGAATTTATATATTCGTGTGAAATTTGTGCGCAATCGAATAATTATTTCATTTGAAAATTTCAATATAACGTTTTTTTCCTTTTTTAAAATTACGATTAATAAAAAAAAAAAAAAAAATTTTTTATTTAATTTAATTTAATTTTAAAAATATCTTCAACTTAGTAATAATTTTTTCACAGAACAACAGAAAATCCGCATAACACATGGCAGCTCAATGCACCAATTACGCTCATCCAACAACGCGGCGGGACTAAGCGTTTTCCTAGTGATAAAGAAAATGATGGTCATGGTAACACTTCATTCACGCTTTAGAAAATATTTCTTCCGGTTTAAGAAAGAAAATCATTGTGAAGTTTTATATAGGTAATAAAAAAAATATTAATAATAATAATAATAAAAATAATAATAATGCCGTAATAATAATATTGATTTCAATCTAGAAACTAAATCCAAGTTAACCAAAACATTAACCCAGGTCAATTCCCGTTTTAGTTAATTTAATTAACTTGTTGATTGTGTTAAATAGTAGGGTTTAGGCCCTGCTGATGACACATTTGCATTTATTTAATTTATTATCTTAACACACAAATAGTGTTAGGTAAATAAGTTACTTATCCCCAATCACAATTACATTCGAGTAAAATACCAGTTTCCCGCGGCACAGGTCACATGAAGCATTAGTACAATGACTCGTGTGAACTCACCAAACATTTTGACGGGGTATGTGTACTTGTGCGCTAGCTTGAGACACAGTTGTCGTCCGCCCAGGATGACGCTCGTCCACTTGAGAGCGTTCTCTCCGCTGGCATCTCTCTCGTTGAGTCCGAAGCCTATGGCCTTGCATCGTCCTTCCTTCACAGGCAGCGGCCAGTCCGCTAGACTGATCGCCTTTGTGTAGGGGTTGAAGATGAATGGCCTGTTGTAAGGTACAACACTTTCAGTGGTTCCAACAAGAGAATGCAGATGGATTTGAAATTGTTTTCCTAACATATCAACCATCATCGCTAGTTCAGCGTGGATCACACAGAGGAACACAGAGGAACTCAGTGATCTAGCACAGATTATTGGTATATACTTAATTTTGATCAAGGGCACGACAACCGTTGGGCCATATTATTAATGCACCACTCTAGCCTAGGGTATATGGGGAGGAGGGGGCCATGCTGGTCAGAACCAGCCACGGGTAAGGGGAGGAGAGGAGGTTCTCACGTTGTGGTCGTCATCGTCTTTGTCATCGTAGTCGGAGAGGTCAAGGGAAGGGAGCAAGGTCCCCTGCGACGATTGCCAGAGCTCGCCTCTAGTTTCGGGAAGTAATTTACTCCGCTCTTGCTTGCTGATGTTTGCCAGGTGGACTTTTTTTCGTCTAGCAGGGCCAATTCTACCCCGGGCCCAGACGGGGACTACGTAGCTTGAGCAGCTTGTATCAGGCACTCAGGAGTGCAGAGAATGTGACATGGCCATGCTCTGGGCCAATTCTACCCCGGGCCCAGACGGGGGATCCTGCACAGATAATTCTTGCTTACGTTGGCTACACCTATGTCTCTTTCATACACAAGTCGATGTTTGTTTTATTGCACATTCACTACCCCCATCACTACCACTACAGTCCACACCGCCACTGGCTCCAACATACAACGCTAGAAACCGGTTTTCATATGGCCTGTCAGTGTCAACCGGGCCTGATGTGTACTGTAATGACGAGAGCATAGATGCATTCTTTGGTTGTAACATTGAAAGTCAACCTGAACAACCCGATTTGAATTTTTTAACATGTGTTCAAAGAAAATTCATTTCTCTGATATTTTGAATGTTGAATGTTTTCAAAAATTAATTGTTTTATAGGCCAACATGGTTGTTTTTTTTATAATTATTTCAAATTTTGCTTACCTACAGTTAAGTACATTTACCCTCTGTACTGGTACCTTTAAATTTGAATAAGAGGGGTCACTGAGCTTGGCTCAACTCAAATGCGCGCGCTCAGGTGTTGACGATTGTAGCTGAACAGTTAGATTTATCATTACCGGTACCAAATTTTGCATGAATGTTTATAGAGTTTCTTTATATTGATATCCACAATTAGTTGCAAAGAATTAGCCTTAAAAATCAATGCGAGAGGTATGTCCACAACGTGATAAAATGGAAAATCAAAAACTTCCCACCAAACCGTTTACCTTACGATAAAACCAAATTAACCTGCACTTTCACATTCATTTAAACGTTGATTTCCAGTATAAAAATGTGCGTTAATAAAATCTGTACACTTGGAATAAATTCCCAAAGTTGACCAAAACTGAGTAAATTAAGGAGATTCTCCGAATTTTTTATTCAATATCAGTGAATCAATTTAGGAATACCCACACTGGATCCCGTAGATTGATTTTCCATTATCGTTGTGAAATTTGGTAAATGTGTTATTAACCGTGTACCCGAAAAATCCAGAAAGCTGAACGCTTAAATTCGTCTCCGCACCAGCCTCAGCGAACCCTCTTAAGTGTCTACCTTTGTTGTTTTATAACTGAATTGAAATGACGTTATACGATTAAATTTAAACACACTTCACTTAAGTCAACCCCCCTCCCACTCACCTTGTTGCTCGTAGGAGCGCGATGTCGTAGAACCGGCTGTGCAGCGTGTGATTCACTCCATACATCGGGTGTACGACCACGGTCGCTGTTCTAAACTGAGCGGTCTTGTTGTCCCTTTCGTTGACGATACCAGCGTAGATCTCCGTCAGACCTGACACCAACACAACAAATAACAATAGTTGCACTTGTTGTCCCTTTCGTTGACGATACCAGCGTAGATCTCCGTCAGACCTGACACCAACACAACAAATAACAATAGTTGCAGTTAACAGGTAACAGTTTTCACCGTTCATGCTATTTCATCAAAAGTCAGAGGGAATATCATGCTCATGATTTTGAATTCGGCGCCTGCGCCCACAGGTACTGTAATCACAGCCTTATAGAGACCGTAACCCGGGATCACCGGAAGCTGATGTAAAGAAGGCAGTTGTAAATAAAGCATGGATGGATCTAGACACAACAACCGTATAGTCCATTTTAGCTTTACACAAGTACTACGTATAATTATTAAACGTACCGGTTATTAAATTTACAAAATAGAATAGTAATACTGTACTGTACCTACTAATTTAGGGTGTCCAGATTTTCAAACCAAAAAAGCGGGACAAACTTCTGGCGGCTGTAGCTGGGGTCTGGGGCGAAGCCCCAGCCGCCGGAGGCCTTTTCGCCGAAGGCGAAAAAAATTTTCACCATATTACAATTATTTTGTCATGTTTTAACTGAAAAATGGCAACTCGGGGGATTACCTTAATGGATAATAACTATAGAAAATGTTGCTTTGCAGATCGTACAAAACACTTTGTCATTATCAGTCTCGTGTCTAACAAGATAAGGAAAGTCCTTCTTAACATCGTCATTGAAAACACACGTTTAGGCGGCGGCATTTTACACACTCACGCGTACGAGACGAAAAAACTATCTCGTAAAAGTGAGGCTATGAAGTAAAAATATGTTTTCAAATCAAAATTAGCTTCCCCACCATTTAATTGCTGCTAATAATAATTAAATATCGAATTGTGAACTATATATTCTATCTGTTTGAATACAATCAGTTCTACAAATAAGCAGGCGAAGTAGGCTTGCAAGCACTCGAATTTTTTTTGATATTTTTTCCTCGCGACAGCATTTACAACGATCTGAGCAAGCAAGGACCCAATTAAGGAAGGTTGGTTTTGGGTGAATTATCAAATTAAATATTTATTGTGATACTCACAGTTATGTTTTATCATGTTGCTCGGCTGCAAAACGACAAAAACTTCGTTGGGGCTCGGGACAATTCGTGTAACTGATGCCGTCAACCAACTCCACCCCCCCTCTACACTCCGCCTGCTGATGACGCATTCATTCGTGCAAAGTCAAGGCCAGCAGAAAAGTGTTTACAGAATACGCGTAGTCCGTAAATTTACAGCAGACGAGCCACGAGCTACACGTGAAATCGGTATATTTACAAAAACGGGACAAAACAGCGTCCCGTGAACAGTTGTCGGGACACCGGGACAGGTCCCTAAAAAACGGGACTGTCCCGTTTTTAACGAGATGAATGGACACCCTATACTAATTATAAAATACCACCATGACCATTCATGTCACTAAGCAATAATCATGTGGCTCGTTGGTCTTGTTGTTAGCGTATCTGCTTCCAATGCAGAAGGTCCAGGGTTCGATTCCCGTTAAAGTCAGAAGTTTTTTAACTTCTGATTTGGACTTAAGTCCATCAGTTCGTGTCTTAGGAGTTTGTAAACGGTGACTTTGAAGCCGTCCTAGCAACGAAGCACATAATAAATTCAGAGTTGTTCTGAATCGGCCTTGTTGATTCTGGCGTTGATTCGCGGGTGTTCGCACTGTCCATACCACTGATTGCTATATTTCCTATTAAAAATATCGATCTTTGGTTGGTTATCGCTCACTCGTCGATTGCGTCGGGGCCTACAGGGTTGGTTTGGTCGCTTTGATTTAAAGTCCCCCACTGAAAATCAGTTAGGCCTATATAACTGAGTGGGTAGACTCTAAATACAATTAATTATTTATTTATTTATTTATATTGTATCTCATATTAATATAGCCTAGGCCTACCGCCAAAAGCCAATATGAAGATAGGTACGATACTTAAAATTATTACATTAACATTAGGTAACTTGGATAAAAATAAATGATTATGAACAGCGTAGAGTTCTGTCCAACCCGCTCACAACACATTCCACTTTGTTCATAAAATATATAATGACGGTGTTAAATGACGTATTACTATTGGGTTCCTAAACATTTTGTTTCAACTATGAATGTTGTTTTTCTCCTGTTCCCACATCTACATTATTATGTCATTGTGCGTCTAGCCGTCCAGTATAGACCTGACTCCATTTCGCTATTGTCCACGCCCTCGGTCAAAAAATGCAAAAATGCAATTTTTTTTAAATGCAAATTTTAAAAAGTTGTCGTTCAAAAATAGCTAGCTTGCGCACCCACCTTTGTACCTGCTGTCGAAGCAGTGCGCTGCCCCACCGCTAGCTTGCGCACCCACCTTTGTACCTGCTGTCGAAGCAGTGCGCTGCCGACAACACCCAGCTGTGGCTGATGATGGACCCCGAACATCGTACGGGCTCGATGAAGACCATGTACGGATATATCCCCTTCATGTCGGGGTGCCCCATGTACCTCCCTCGTAGTTCGCTATCCCCTCGGGATACCAGACATACCTAGAGGCAGTGTTTTAAAACATTCGTTTTCAAATGTAATAGCTTGCATGTTTTTAATTTGTATTCTGTTTTGTTTATAAAAGCGTTTATAATGTAAAAAAAGCAAAATCTTAAAGGCAACTTTGAAGGAAATATATCACTTTTTAACTCACAAATACTGTCATAGTTATATGTTAATGCATTGGAATACCATTTATTTTTTAGAAAATGAAATTGCAAATTTTTTATGATAATTTTATCCTTTTTTTTGTTTTTTGGGGACAATTTTATACTTTTGGCAAATTTTGGATTTAATGTAGCCCATTAATTTTAAATTAATCCATTGTTTTCCTTGTAGCTAGAAATATAATTTCTTTCTGATTTTTTAAATATGCATTACATTTTTGTGGTATCAAAATTAACAGCATGTTAGCCTGTTATGAGATTACCGAGATTTTGTAAATTTCTGTTTTGTTCTTTTCCACCCTTTGGGATTTTGGATCATAAATAGAATTCATACTAGGATGTCATGCAATTCACATAATTTTTTAATCTCTCTCTAGCCAGCGGTTTAGCCGAGGTTGTTTAGCCGGTTCCCACTCGAACATCAAAGTTAAGCATCCTTCGGGCATGGTCAGGGATAGAGTGGGTGACCGCTCGCCCTGGTTAGAGGTTCGAGAGCTAGTGTAATGGCTTCGTTCACTTCGATGTCTGCTCGGCTGTCCGGGTTAGTGCAGGACACCGCCGTCTGGATGTATGTAAGATACAAAATAGCTGCTTGTCATGGCTCAACAAAATTCGGTCATGACTTTCAGTGAACTTTCAGTCGGTAAAGAAGTTCATGCCCCCCTTAACTAACACCATCTATGGTTCAAAGCTGGAACTAGATCTGTGAAACTTCCTTTACATACCTGAGTTTGTTGTCATAATTCATGGAAAATAAACAATTCCTTAATAGAAAACGTTCCAATTAAATAAAAATATAATTATCACCTTTATTATTCATTAATTAAAAGCCCGGCCATAAGTCCCAATCCTAAACCTGAAATAAATCTACTTCCGCCCCCCTTAACTAGCCCTATCTAGCGGCAGACCGACAAAGCTCTATGCCTTTTGCATGTCAATCATTTAACATGGGGAAATCCGAGCCATGACAAGCAGTTATTTTGTATCTTACATACATCCAGACGGCGGTGGTGCAGGAACCTATATGACTGTCAAGGTTACACCGTCCTTTCGGATGGGACGTAAAGACTTTGGTCCCCTTGGTACTTTTCAAATGCTACGTATGGTACCGGGTTTCCCCTCCTCCCTTCTATTCATACTTCATCCTCATCTATCACCAGTCATTGTCTAGAATAGCCTTAGTGGAATAATGTGAGACGTTGAGCAATATAAAATCAAAATCAACAATCTGTTTCTGCAGTGGGACGACCTCATCAACAATGTCAATGTAATGGGTATTATTATTTGAAGTCTAGCATAAATTGCTCAAATACAACCAAAGCTCATAAAATCCAAACATTGTTGAAAAAACATACATTGTTTTCGTATACATTTTCATAACATTAGTTATGCTATAAATCATTGTCTCTAGATGAACATACCAGAATCAACATGATCATGTACGTGCTCTGTGTGTAACTGCGCGCCCCCAGTAGGAACTCGTACAACAGTAATAATACCAAGACCGCTCCGATGCCACAATATATAGTTGCAGGATGTACCATTGTTGCAAACATTAGCTACTCTGTTTACTAAAAAACAATTTTAAAATTAATTAATTTAAAAAATAGCCTAACTTTACTCGAGTTTGTATTTAATTCTAAGGAGATATTAATAATTTTTTTGTCTGTGAATGAAATGTTGTTGCTTAGCAAGTTAAAATGTGTGTATTTCACTTACAAATTAATTATTTATTGTTACTGACAATGATCAGGTTGGTACAGGTAACTCTGTACTTTAGTATTAGCACTCACAGGACGGGGCAGGGTAGTTAATAAAAGTACTATGAAGTAACAAAAGGAAAAATAAACTATTTATGCAGATAAAAAACTTTAATTTACCTGCGAGATGTGAGATTAGATTACGGAACCTTCTTTATATCCTCACTCAATTGTATCTGTTCCACATCCTCCCAGTTCTCTCCTCTTGCCTCCAAGTCTCCTGCTATGTAGGTGTTGATTTATTAGCCTCTTTAAAATTCAGCAGGTATTAAGGTATACACATCATATTTATTGTTGGGTTACAGAATATAGTAGCACAGTATTATATACCAATATTTATATCTTATTCTAAAATTTACACTATGTATGCTCCAATGCGGCTCCAAAGTTACCGTTTACATATTCATAAGACAAGAACTGATGGACTTAAGTTCAAATCAGAAGTTAAAAATCTTCTGACTTTAGCGGGAATCGAACCCTGGAATTCCTACATTGAAAGCAGAGACGCTAACCACAAGACCAACGAGCCAATTGGTTGGTCGGGAAACACTCCCGTAGGTTTAATTGTTAATATTTAATACCATCCAGAAAGTACAAAATCTATCCCAACCGGGGTTCGAACCCAGGTCTCCCACATTCCAGGTAGGCGCCTTAGCCAACTTGACCACTGAGATGGTAACCTTTCAACTTCTGAATAGTAGTTGCATTATAGATGTGAATGGATGGAACAGTACTGTAACAAATCTGCTGTTGGTAATGACATAAATGTTTATTGGGTCAGTTCAAAGGCAACAGATATTTTTGCAGTACTGTTCCATCCATTCAAATCTATAATGCAACTACAATTCAGAAGTTGAAAGGTTACCGTCTTGGTGGTCTAGTTGGCTAAGACTACCTGGAATGTGGGAGACCCAGGTTCGAACGCCGGTCGGGATAGATTTTGTACTTCCTGGATAAGAAAAAAAAAATTTACTCCCTTAAACTTGATTTCATCTGTTATACTAGCTCCAACAAAAGAATGCAGCTGCTCTTGTCACACGTCGTAATGGTGGGGGTAGAATGAATGTCCCCGTTGTGTATGAAAGAGAAGTAGGTGTAGCCAACACAATAAAGAATTATCTACCACGCTGAGCTAGTGTGAATAGAGTTGGGACAGTTGTTATGCTGGAAAAATAATTTTCAAAACTATCTGCATTCTTTTGTTGGAACCACTATACTAAAGGTGGAACCAGATAAGCTGGCGGTCGTCAAGGTCAAGCGAGAGCACGGACGCCAACGTTGACAATTTACACATAACTGACATTAGGTATGGCCTACCGTATTTGGTCATGTTATTGTAATATGTTATCAGTTATCACATATATATCAACATTTTATAAACTGTGAATAAAGTAGTTCGTCCCACAGTCAGTATTTTAACGCAATAATGATTTTAAGCAATCACGGTTACGAAAGTGTTGTTTTGCCTTGTTCGTAATCGTGTGTCCAAAGTTCCAGCTGTTCATAATGCCAACCTAGCCAGATGTGATGTCAATGTTTAGGAGCATCAAAAATCAAAATGTCATGATTTTATTCATACACTTCATAAAAACTTTATTTTTAGGATATATTGGGCAAGGCTTGGCTTTAAAATAGTCGAGTTTTTCTTCGAAAGCAGTTTTAGAGACCGTTATTTTATTTACTTTTTGCCGATCCTGTGGCCATAGTGCGTGGGCGACAGTGCTGCGATCCCTCGGCAACCGCCACCTTAACTGGATCCACCTATATGTTAGAAAACTTGGTTGTCATCAAAAACAGGAAGGTAGGAAGAAAAACACATTGTTATACATTTTTACATAACTTTTTTATTTAAAAAAATAAAAACAGTTTTATTTATAAATAATGCTGTTTTGACACATTGAAATAGAAAAGCTGCTGATTTGTTTAGACATAAATATATTACATAACATTAAACCAGCAAGCGACGTTATTTGCGTTTATTTACATTGCTGCTATTAGGGTAGCCTTTGTCTGATACATTTATTAAGTATTATTTTTGTCGGTTATCCTTTGGATATTTACAATAAAAGTATATCAAGTTATGAACAACCGTTTCACAAACAGTGCAGAAGTCGAACACAATTGTCTTGTAACAGTACTAGACCCAAATACGTCGTAGCTACAAACAAACACTTAGCAAAATACCTAAGTTACAATAACAAAATGGTTCTCTTTCAAACGATCGAAAGTTATTAACTAGTGAACGCTGAATTTATTTACTACCATCACTGTAGTGATGTCCGTCCCAAGCGTCGACGAGGGACGAAACTAGGCTTGGGTAGCGGAGCAAGATTATCCAAAACAATTGACTATTAAATACTGGGGATATATTTTACTTGTGTAATAAATAGTTTTACGGGAATGTTTCCCGACTAACCAAATCGAGTAATAGTTTTGTATTGTAATTTGTATTGCGATTGTTTTAGCAGAACAAAAGACCCTATAGCCTTAAGCTTTGCCAAGCTTTAAAATAAAGACGTTTTTGCTGAATGGTTCGAAAGAACCTGTTTTGAAAAATACAGTTAAAAAATCAAATAAGGTTTGTCAAATTTTTAAGCTTCTAAAAAAGATATTGTTTGAAAGGAGTTTACATAAATAATTCCCAGACTAGGATATGTAGCATGCTTTGTATTGTCTTAATTTAGCCACTCAAGGCATTTGATGTTCAGAATAACAGAAAAAAAAAAATATCTCAAATTTACACGGTTGGGAATTACGATGTATTTTTGCTGTAACTTGCATAAACATCAATTGATCATTTTTATTTATTAAGTTTGAGGGTTTTCAAAAATTAAATTTAAGAGGTTCAAGGTCAAAGTTCAAGGTTTGCACAATCCAAGTAAACTCACAACTTTGGAGGTTCAGTAACTATAAAGTAACTGTTACGTTTGAAAAGTAATTTGCCAGAGACTGTGAAACGTGTCCAGTGGCGAATCCAGGGGGGACCTCCCCCCCATTTTGCCCCAAAAAGTGTGAAAGTGCACTTAAACGTTTTAATTGAGAATAGAGAAAAACTGATTTATTACAATACTAAAGGCAAACGAGGATATTAGTAAATACAAAGTTGGTTATTGTGATGCTTTAAAACACACAAGATTTTCACCAAAATGACCTCGAAGGAGAAAAATTTTTCCAAGGGGCAACCCCTCCCCGGACTCCCCACTTGGCCCTCGGTACATCTATAAATTAATTGGTTGACCCCCCCCTTCACAAAATCCTGGATACGCCACTGAACGTGTCTGTCATCAATGTGACTAATTTATAAAAAATAAACAAATAAAATTAACAAATAAATTCATATTTAGAGTCTACCCACTTGGTCATAGAACTGATTTTATTTGGGGACATTTAATTTAAAGCAGACCAAGCCAACCCTGTAGGCGCTGACATCATCGACGAGTGAACAATGACTTGAAAGTAGAACTTGTCTATCCCTCTCAGCCTGGACGCTACACTGTTGTTGTTACTTTTGGTACCGGTACTCGCAATAATTATTTTATATACAATTTGAACTTTGCAACAATTCTGACTTGTAGCCACCCGACCACCCGTTATTTAATGTTTTGTTTACACCGAGTTATCCGACTGATGCAATGTTTAGAACCGTGCTAAAAACAAAAAAAATGCAATAAAAATCTCAAACTTTTTTTGTAACATTTAAAACGGTTAAAAAACACTTTGCGTAGGGTGTCGTGTATATTACAATAATATGCAGTAGGTTATCAATAAAATAAATGTTAAAAGATTCTTAGTATATTTTGTTCGAGGCACTCGAAAACACAGAACGAACACTCCGTTAGATAAAAATGGTCCAGATTTATTTACACTGGGTCTTAAGCCAAAACAGTTTGTAAAAACAATAGACATCATATGTGTTTAGTTGGGTACTATATTCTCACGTGTTCACAGGATCAAAGACAAATTTAAAACACACTGCGAATAATATTACCATGCAATCAACGTTAGTCACAACAATAAACAACACACGCTAGAGAAAACTATCGTCCGTCACTTCGGTGTAACTTCGTAATAAAACCTTATTCAAGACATAAACATGAACACATTATCTTCTTAGATTTCAAGAGATTGATTTTGATAATTCGATTAAGGATCTAGGCGCCAATATTGGGTTTTGGTTTGGGCATGTTTGTTTACAATGCATTAAAGCCCAAGCCCAATAGTGGACGTCCTAGCCATAATTTACATATGAACTACAGTGTAACTTGATGAGATAACTAATAAATTGATATTTAAAACTAAGCAATTTTTATTATATTAATTAACATTTTAAAACTAACAAATTACAAAGGTACAAAAGTACTGAAATGACATAATATCTAACAAAAGCTGAACTAAGAATAAGATTAATACAACACATTATATAAATTTAATGGTTCTTAACAAAGTTATCATTAACACTTTGAAGTCACTTCTGATATTTATTTTAGTTGGCTGAGCAACTATCTCAAATGACGAGTCATTCATTGACTCAAAACTTCAGGATACGTAGGAAAATAACGTGTTGACAAATGATAAATAATCCAACACTTTATTCGTAAAAATACTAATTATTGATCCTTAAACGATGCCGCCCAAGAAGTCTAAATCGCTCAAAGTGCACTTAGGACAACTTCAAATTTTAGGTGTTTTCTTTTTTGTTCTAACACTTGGCTGGGATTAACATCTTTGATATCGTTTAAACAAATTTCAAAGAAGTTACTTTTTGATTTGAAAATCGATTTTCCATCTTAGCAAAGGGCACCTTAAACTTTAATAATAACTAAAAGGAAAGTCTGATTTTGGAAGTAATTATGTAAAAAGAAATAAACTCAGATAGTTTGACTATTAAGTACAACATATGGTTTTTGTATGGTTTCAAAATCGATTTTCATTTCATTTTTTTTTTTTAAAGATGTCAAATCGAAAGTCAATTTTGCTTCGACATCGATGTCGAATCGAATAATCGATGTCAAGTCCCAACCATTGAGATTGTGTAATGAGTGTTAATGCTCTTGAATCCATTGTACGATCAGTAAATGCAGTCGTTAAAACTTTAATAGTTTGTTAGTACGCTTCGCTATTGACTATTCTACTATCAACCCCAAGGACTTACTAATTAATTTAAAGCTATGCGGATGCCATATGTTAAAATATATTTAAAACACAGTAGGGCCTACTAAAAAAACTATCGTACATCATCATTTGTTGCTAAACCAAAATAAAATCCTTTAACTTGTATGATGTACTCTGGCTACTCCAAAATATTGTACTATCTGCAATAACTAAATCTCAACAGAAATCAAATGGAAGCTCGTTCACACGTTTCTATCGCTAATTATTTACAACGACTAAGGATATTGAGAATCTAGTTCCGCTCAACAAGTAGGCCTATTATTACAGATGGGGATGAGGGAAACAATAAAAACTTCAAAACAGATATGATTTTTAAAGCACAAATTACCATATAGTACCGAATATAGGCCAACCTTTTTTTCATTATTTTAGGTTTCAAAATCCCTCCTCGGCCTATATGCGAGCGTCAGCATTTTTATGCGCTGATTTCAAACACCAAGTTACAGCGCCGTGTGACATGGATATACGTATAGTTCACTGCTTCTGTCTGGCGCTGCGCCAACAATACGGCAGGCACGGAGGACGCGACGCCATCTCCAGGCCTACTGACGAGTGAAATGTGACGCAGAACACGTGACTGGGCGATAACAACCGGTCCGCGTAGAGATAGCGCTACGTCACCACGGTCAAAAGGCCGCAGGAAAGAACAACGGCGGCACAAGCTCCGCGGAAATACATCGTAGGAATAACGGCCCATAAAATAAAAATATTTGTTAAAAATTCCTTTTTCTAAATTTCGGTCACCAAAGTTAGAGGGTCGGCCTTTATTCGGCACAACACAGTAAATTTCAATGATTTTCTACACTAATGATTTTCTACACTAAACTCGCGTTAATTAATTTCTGTTAAATTCAAACCAGTGATGGTAGTCCTTACCTAGAAGCTTTAGATACAGGTCCGTGTTAGAGAGCTCTATTTTTTTTCTTCAAATAAAACTAGTATTTTTAGGGGTGAATTTTCATTAAACAAGGACTACTGCACAAAGAAAGTTTGATTAACAAATTATGTTGACTGTGTATAGCAGATAATTGTTTTGAATATCGACTTGTTAATAAGTTTGGTAGTCGTTTCTTATATTCTTATATATTCTTCTTAAAACTTGTGGTCAATGTTACTAAAGCTGGTCTTAATATTTAGCTCTTTGAACACAATTCAAATTGTGATAACTGATTTCGTACTTAGATACTATATTTCAATTGCAAATTAAGAACAGACCTTTGCAAATAATAAAACTGTTGTACTTACTGCACGAAACTTAGCGGTACTTACTAGTTAGACAATCAATATAGTTGCCCAACTTTATTTTCCAGCCCAATAAAATAACAACAATAGCAATAAATAAATAAACGGTGATGGCACCTACTAGTACTACTGTTGTGATTGGTGATCAATGATCACGTGATACTTTGAAGAGATCTGACTGGAAATTGCTAATTTTTACTGACAAGTAGTTCAGATTGTTGAATATTTATGGGATGTCGCGCTTACGACTTGACCGCTTGTCGGTAATATTCACGTTATCAAATTAGAGGTGGTCACGTGATCAATTTTGCACACACGTCACGTAAACTCATTTTCTGTTCACGCACAGGCATGCACAAATAATATAATTTTTATTTAGGTAACTCACGTACGATCACGTAATATTTGTCAAGTAGCTATACTCGCTCACGCACAACTACTCGCGTTATCAAGTAATCACGCGCATTCACGATAACTCAATTGTTGGTATTTTGAGGAGCATTTAGCACGCACCCTTCTAATCCGATCGCCACCAACCTGGTCATGTTTGCATTGTCAGGTGGTGTGGTACACACCCTGTCGTCACTTGCTCCTGCCTTCAAAGTCCAACTCGCTACCTTCCCGTGGTTTGGCCTGTGAGTAGGGGAGTAGTGTATTCCCCAAAACTAAGGGCGAGCTCTGGCCGGTTGGGGTGCGTGTTGCAGAGAGAGCTCTAGCTGTGCAATTATTTTACTCACACTTTCTTATTCACGACAGCCTTACTCATATTTATTTCTCTTCTTTCACTTTTTTCTTCCCATACTGCGGCCCTCTCTGCAACGAGCACTCCTCCGTTCCCACCTCAGTTAAACCCATCTCTATCCAACACTCACTCACTTTTTCCATTAACCCCCCTCGTCTTCTCCTTACGTTCCTCCCATTGGAAGAAGAAAACTCGTCGTAATCCTATCAATTATGGCAACAATAAAATTTGGGAAGATTCCAATACACTTTGACATGCGGCAACTGATCAATTACTTTGAGTGGGTCCTTAAACCAACCATTACTAAATAACTAACTTCGAATGGAGGAGAGAGAGTAGAGAGGTGAACAAATAATTAAACTAGAGATGAATACAAGTGATTGGCATACAATAAATTCAAGAGATTGTTGGTTATACTCTCTCGTCCACGTATTCATGGCTGTATTCTTTTAGGGCAGGGTGCGACTCAAGGCAAGATGAGAGGAGGGTGGGCTGGCCTCGCGGATGAGAAGGGCTCGTTCCGCGCTGGAGCATTTAGAGTCGCGCGCAACTTTTACATTATCACACAAATTCACGGTAGGCTACCTATTCAAAGCACTCACGTTCACGCACAATCACGAGGAAAGTCGTGAGTCACGCGTGCGACCACCTCTATAAAATGCACACCAACTCCAAGAGACATTGTTGGGCAACTTTGTTGATCATAGTCTATCCATAGAGATTAGTTTGTTCTAACTACTACACATAACTTGCACCCTAAACACCGGAGCGGTGCAAGGACATTTCCTTATCGTACGAAGAAATCAATATCGATTTTTTGTCAACATATCTATGATTGATTATGCAAAAATAAATTAAACAAAAACATTTTTACAGCCGAGTCCCGAAGGTTTGTGGCCAAGGTTAAATATTAGGGCTGTGCGATTCTCATTTTTTATTTCGAGTCCTTCGATTCCTAAAAATTACTCAATTTCGAATCCGAGTCGAGTCCGATTCAGAGTCTTAAGTAGGACCTAGATTTTAAAATTCGAGCGAGGTCGAGCAGAAATGAGAATTCCTGTTGGAATTTCGAGCGAGATTTGAGATCGAGCAAAATCAGCAAATATCGACATTGAGCTATCAACATATGAAAAATGTTTGGAAACTCACCATAATAGGCCAAGGCCTTACCTATCATACATTTTCCGTGTGCAAGCTCAAAAACCAGGCATTTTGGAAAAGTCATCTCCAGAAGTAGCCTAGTACCCCTAGCATCTAGTAGGCCTGGCTTATATCTCGCACAATAATAATATTACAAGTATCAAATACTGTGCATTCTTGTCTTAAAATGTCCAGGGATTCTTCTGATATATTTTTAATCATGTGGGAAAAACGTTTTAGGGCAAATCTTGATCCAGGGCCTAGGAATCGACTTTTGAGTCTCAAATACTCGACTTCAGAGTCAAAATTTTGGGCACTCGCAGATCCCTATTAAATATCGTTAAAACTAGTGCAACCGTTGTTTTTCTACAAGCTCATGTTTAAAAGACTGTTGCATGCGCAACTAGGGCCCGGATTCTGCGTTTCATGTGATATTATTACTAACCGAGTCATGTGCTAAACACGATTGTGTTGCTATCGCACGTAACGCGGAGCTCGGACAGTCGCCTGCAGAGAATACAGTGACTGAGCTGGATTGTTTCAACCCAACCAACTGTTTTATTCGGTTATATTTTGCACCAATATTCTACATTGGCTCTCTGAGTTTCTTTTCTTATTATGGCTTTGGTCTGTTTTGTACCTATGATAAATATTTCATAATTGTAAAGTGATGCGCATATCCTTTTTGAACAACCTTCTGAAGTTCCAATTTTTTTCGTTGATAGTTTGAGATCCAAAATATTAATTTGCTGAATTTGGCAAACAAGCGACATTTAAATAGACGTTTATCATTGTAAAATATAGTTGGCTCATCCGAACAATGACGTACATAAGCTTTGCGCAGCAACGCGCTAGATGCTCAGTCTCCTATCCATCCAACCGAGCGCTAGCGTGGACATTAGAAGCCTCGTGATTAGGGAAAAATCACTTCACTGCCACATAGATACTTCATCTAGCCTAGTAGAATGAACTAAGATGTAGTGGATTATTTGAACGTCGCTGGGATAAGAAAATACGTAAACAGATGGCGGACATTTTTAGATTTTGCGTCCATGTGTAAAACGAGAAAAGTTGTCATTACTCTCATAAAACAAATCAGAAACCGTCCCAAGCCTAGGCCCAGATGTAGAAAATTATTTATAATACAACAGTGTAGGCCTAAAATTCCATTAGGCTATAGGACTAGATTCAATTAATGCTAACATGACACGTTTGACAAGCCCTAGGCCTGCACGACCTTGTTCAGACACACATCCCGCACAAATAACTAGTTTTGATTACTAAAAGCCTAATACAGATATGATAGTCCACCAACTTGAATTGATTTATTCGGAAATCGGAGTAACTGAGAGATTTGTGGAAGAAAGACTGTTTTTCTTCAATAATATCGACAAATCGCCATCTTGCGGTTTTGATTTTACACCGCTTGTTAGCACAAAGGCTGTTAAATTTAAAGGTACCGGTACGATACATTTAGACGGCAGTTGTTTTTTCCCTAATCATATAACTTCAAATTGTTACGCTCCCCACGGCCATACTGAGTGTCTAGCGCTTAGCTTATATTATGTCATTGCATCCGACAGTCTTGGACTATGAAAAAAAAAACGACATCGAGGCCGTACGTATTAGTCGGGCATGTCTATGGCTATAACAGGCACGACAGGCATCAGCAGTTCGCTCTTCTTCGATCTCTTGTCCCCCTTGGCGGGCTGTTCCGGCGGCGCGTCTCCCCCCCCCTCTCCCCGGCCGGAGTCCGGGTTGCCTCTCCGGTCTCCCTGGAGGTTGTACGCTATGTTGGCGTACTCTTGGAGAAACGGACACAGGCTCAGCAGGAAGTGACAGAAGTCCTTGCGGATGCCGAACCACCCTGGATGTCAGATTCAGAAACATGTTTATCTCATGCTAGTTACATGGCTTAGATCACAACAATGACTCAATGAGTTAAATAAACAGACAGTAATAATTGAGAGTAATATAAAGATAAAGTGGAAAATAAATTAAAGTTTTGTGATTAAAACTTAAAAGTAGTTATTTTATTTTTAAAACAAAAAACAGAGCATCATTGAGAGAAGCCCACATAAGCACAGTGCTAGTGTGTGGCAGATAGTACAAGATATATTAAAAGCATTGTTCATCATAGAATGTCGGCAAAGCTATAGTTGTTTAAATTAATATACTAGGCCCACATAAACAATATGAAATACGAAAGGAAGCAATTTATATAGTTTTATTCTTAATATTGATTTTGTTTTTGTGGCCTGGATCCAGCTAGTGACGATGTGACTTAAATAATCCTTAAAAAACATTTTGTTTTGCAAATAAATTAACAATGTGTTTAAAAAATTAGGCCTTAACAATGAGCTAGAAAAGTGCAACAAAAAGTAACTGAATGTTATAATTCTGGGCAATGCATGTGCAATTGGCATTCAATCTGGGTACTGGGTAGGTTGAAGGATTTCAAGGAAAATCGATTCCTCCTTCTGACAAGGTCACCTTGGGTTTTCCAACCCAATTTTTCCACTTTTTCTATCCTCCCACAATTGTATCCCTCTCTCCTCTTGCCTCTAACTTCCTGCTATGGTCTTCTTTCACCTCTTCCTTGGCCTCCTCCTCATTTCCCCTCCTTCTTTCATACATAGTCCCTACATACATGCAACATACATACATACTGTACATAATTCTAGCTATATCAGTCCTTTGTCCACACATTTGCTTTTCAAACTCTCCCAAAATAAAATACATGCCTTGGCATACTACCATATATTTTGTTAGGTCTATAGTATCTTGTAGTGGTGATAAGAACCCTTCCCTTCCACTAAATAATATAATAATGCTTCTAAGAAGACCATGTGCTCATTCTTCAGTCAAACTACGTATCTATTTATTTAACGTCTCCTATTCAGGTAAAAAACAAATTTACAAGGGAGGACAACAACTACAAACTCTTTAAGACTTTTCCATGGCTTGTCTAAGTAAACACAACATTCATGGTACTGTAATAGATATTTTTCAATGGCATCTTGTACATACTATTATTATAAATCTTTATTAAAAATACTACCGGTAGTAGTTGTTTTAGGAAATAGTATTTCTAATTTCTATATATAATATAAGAATAAAATTTTTCATCGTGCGTGTTTAATATGGCAATTTAAACGTGAAGCCGCCCATACTCACATCTGTTTCCGCCCTTGGCCCCGAACGACATGAGTATCAGCGTACAGAAGGACAAGAGAAGAGGCGACGCGACGCCGATATAACTGAGTGAGATGTCTTCGTCCAGTTTGTTCGTTAGCAGAACCTGAAACAACGGTTTAGATGGGACGAGATGAGAGGGTGCACAGAGATGCAGAGTAGGCCGGTAGAGATATAATAATAATAATAATAATAATAATAATAATAATAATAATAATAATTAGGGCCTATGTTCCATCATGACTACGTAGAGGTGGAAGTCTGGCCCAAACAACATTGGGGTTCATCCATATTATCTTGCCATCCTCAAAACTATGGTTATATATGTATGTATAACCACAACTAGTGGATTTACCGTAAAATTAAAACTCACATAAATTACAGTAATTTTTATGACATGTAAAATCTAGTCAAAAATCAAGATGGTAAATTTGATAATTTGTTGTTCTTGTTTTGATGTTGCTGTTGGTGAAGGGTCTTTGTTATTATCTTTATCATTAATTGTAAAATCTAAGCCTTGAAGAACTGTTTCTATACATGCATTAGTGCGTGACCGTGAATAGAGACATCCTATCAACAAGTACCAATATTCAGCTATGCTTCCTAGATCACTTGATTTCTTTAAGTTATAAATTCCACTGCCGTCTTGATGTGAACATTCTTAAAGGGGCTAAAAACCCCAAAAATTATTTTTTACCACGTGATCTATAGCACAATACTACACTTAAATGACCGTTTAAAAAATTATATTTTGTAACTGTGATTTAACACGAATTTTTGAATTTTTTTGATCCAGAAATTGGCAAAAAATTGGTGTTTTGGAAAATTTCCTAAATCGGCTTTAACCTGCTTCTTTTTTGGTCCACATAGATCCTAGAGCAAAGTACCAATCTAAAATGCCCCTTTATAACATCGTGTCTTGAAACTGTGCCCAAATATACCCTCAAATACGCAAAAATATGCATTCCAAAATCACACCCCATCTTGGTAATCAGCATATTTTGACCGAACTACTTGCCCAAATTACAAAACAAAATAAAGAGAATTTACAGAAAAGGCTGTCGAGTATGTCAATAATGGCCAATATTTTTTTGGATCAAAATCCTCCAAGGTCACGGGGCATAAAGATCGTCCCCATGTTATTTCTTATGGGAGATTTTTGCCGATGGGACGGGACCTAGCTCTAAAAATGTCATGTTTGACAATTTTTTGGGAGGTCATGGTGGCCCCAATAATTTTTCTGTTAATTGCTAAATTCATTACTAGTTAGCCTGAATGAAATATATTTTTTGAGTTTAACGGTTAAATACCCCTTTAAGAATCATTAGAATCACGGTTAGGTTTGTTGATTGACAGGTTGAGAAAGAATAGGTAACACCAAGGTCAGCCTGAAGGGCTAAGGGCGACACCTTTTCACCTGCTGATGACTCAAGTTGTTGTTACCTTAATCCACGACGCGTTTCGTCCTTCTGGACTAGTCAGGCAGATGGTGGCCACTAAAAATCAGCTAAATACATACAAACAAAACTCACAACATATATCCAAACCTGTGGTAGGGCCACGCAAGAAGTAAATTGAAAATTCTGCATTTGTCATCATCAGCAAGGTTACTTCACACACCATTCATACTGAGGCACACCATCAGCACAACGAGTAAGGAGGCTTCTCTTTCAACTCTGGTGCTCGGGAGACAAAATATATTAGAATATTATCATCATCATTATCCATAATTGCCGTTTCCTGCTTCTGGTAGGGTCAGCTGGAGTTTTAGGAACCAAATTTTTCCACTTCTTTCCACAATTGTATCTCTTATTATGGTGGAAAATGAAAAATGTTTCCACTCGGTAAATTACCAGAACGATGACCCACCTGGAATATGAGTATTGGTATGACGAGGAACGTGTATCCGAGCGCCGAGTTGAACGACGTTCTTCTCTGCTGCGGGTTGACCTCGGGCGCTCGTAGCAAGATCCCCGCGAAGATTATAGTGTACAGAACCCCCACCAGGGAGAGACACATCAGTATCCACAACGGCACAAACACCACCTGACGAGAAGAACGTTGCTGTTATTGGTCGGTTTATTTATTCTGCGGTTTTCTTTTCTGCTACCTGAAAACTATTCTGGAAGATATTTTGAATAGGGAAAAAGTGTAATTAATAAGGGACTAAAATTGCCACTTTCTAGGGAATAAGCCATTCTTAAAAATATATGCATTTATAAACGTGGACGATTGAGTGTTTGGCCAGAGTAATCCCCTTTATAAACGGTTCTACTAGCTACGTTAAATGTAAACGCTTCTTTAAATAGCAATCTAATGTAAATAATTAATAAAAATGTCTCCCTTCGAGTAGTTGAAAGTCGTGACTATGATAACAGGCCGCATGCACTGTATGGGTGAAGTAACACTATAGAGCAGTGGTTCACAACTAGGGTGCCGCGAAATCCTTTGCACAAGTAAAAACAAGAACCGTAGTTCATGAAATAAAAAAATACACTAAATAATGAATTTTACACCAAGAAAATTAATATAGGCTACTAAACCACTAATTACAACAGTTTTTATTCAAAACGGTCTCAATTGAGAAATGGATATTGCGTAATCACGCATCAACAATGCTGATCTCGATTCCTCTGCTAGCTACCACCCTCCATGCGTCCTGCACAATAACATCATCCACTTCTCGCTGGCCCGACGTCATCCATAAAGAATGCAGGAGGGTAGACATGCCTGCTAAATAGCTGATTTTTTTAAAATATATTGTTTGTCAGACCTGCTAAATTAGGTAGGCCTACTACTTGGTTAAAGTGGGTGCCGCAAAATTATTAAATGTAGCTATGGGGTGCCCTGAGGTGAAAAAGGTTGAGAACCACTGCTATCGAGTATCAAACAATGTCTCTGTGTATTACAACTGTGCTTTTATCTGTAGGGGGAGTTTCATTATTTCTTTTTTAGGTACTTACAGGGATGAAAGGGTTCAGCTAGACCTAACCAAAAACATGCATAGTGTTCACGCGCTGACAGCCAAGAGTGAATTCGTTGAGGAAAGTAGGCGCCCCTACTCATCAGATTGATTAGTGAGGAGAGATGTGTGTTGAGTTGTGCGTGTGTGTATGTGTGTTGAGTTGTGCGTGAGATGTGTTTTGAGTTGTGCGTGTATTGTGTATGTGTGTTGGTTAAGTGTGGTGCGTTTTAATGTGTGATTGGGGTCTGTGGGTGTGATAACTGTATGGTTGCGGAATGTTGTGTGATTACGTGCTTGTGTTGTTGGTAGTGTTAGTTTTTGAGGTGGTCTTAAGGTTGTGGTTGCTAGACTTATCCGATGCTAGTGTTGGTGAGTGGTTGAGTTGTGAGGAGTGGGATATGCGTTAGAGTTGTGATGGGTAGATGTGTTGTTGTGCGTTGTGTGTGTATATGTGTTGAGTTGTGCATGAGATGTGTGTTGAGTTGTGCATGAGTTGTGCGTGAGATGTGTGTTGAGTTGTGCATACCTCCCAGCTCCAGGTGATGAAGTTGTCCAGTCGAAGAGCTAAGAATATAAACTGGAGGATGTTGACGGAACAGAACAGTTCCAGCTGAAACAACAAGAAGGCGAGTCCTGAGAAAAACGACAAGATTTTGTGTGAAGAAAAAGCTTTTGAGCCACCAAGGTAGGTAGGCCTACCCATGTGCATGCAGTACGACAGATTTATTGCTTGCAGGGTGTGTGATTTTTTATTTAGGGCCTAAATCAACGTTTCCATTTTAATCAGATTTTTTCGATTTAAATCAACAAAATCAGTGTTTCAAAACTTGTAAAGTTTTATGAACGGATCAAATAGGCCCACTTTCACAAGGGTTTCATAAAAAGTAATTAATTTTTTTAAAATGAAAACTGCCTAAATCAATTTCAACTCTTGAGTTCGTTGTTCAAAATGAAGAAAAAGTGCATTTGATTTAAATAAAAAAACACCCTGCTTGCTTGCAACAATTTTTTAAATTTAGCTTGTTTGCAATTACTAGGGTAGGTAAGTAGGCACAATGGACGATACAATCGTAATGAGAACCGTTTTGTAGTAACGGTAGGCCTACCATCATTTGTTTAAACATGTATGAGATGTTAGTACATAATAGACATAGCAAGCATAAAATGATACTAACGGTACCTAGTTTGAAAAAAAAATGGCAATGAATCATTCATTACCTATCCAATAGGCAATAGGTAGGTCAAAGTATAACTGTAAGTGTCATTTATTATACAAAAGAGCAAAGTTAAAAGATTGACAGTGAAAATATGTAGGCCTAAAGGCCTATTTACCGGTAATTTACCTACCGGTAGATCTATTTCGGACTAAGGGGTCTAGATTTATATAGTCTACAAGCTGCCCAGTAAGACTTCATTAATGACAAGCCAAGAATACATATGCAACGGTAGCAGAAATCGTGCAATTTCATAGCCTACATACCTCAAATGACCGGTCATGTTTCACTGCCCAGATACAGACCGCAATCGAGACAATCGATATGAAGATCAACGGTATGAAAACTAAAATCCACAGATGTCTCCCCGACTCCAACTTGTCGCACACAAGTAGTTCGAACATTAGAAGGATAAGATGCAATGCTAGGCTTATTAGCATCGCCTTGTAGTGAACATATGCCTCGCCTTCACATCTGCAAGAGGTAACAAAACAATGAGAAACATTATAGGCCTACCTACTGTAGGCACATAACAATGAATGCACTGGGACTGGTCTCTGAAATTGTTAGAAGTATTACAGAGTGCAATCACCCTGAGAAATATAACCAATGGTTGTATTTCAATGTAGGCTGCCATTGTTGGCAAGTGGTAACCCTGTTTGTTTGGCTATAAT
Organism: Sweltsa coloradensis; assembly: GCA_024449915.1. Lineage (NCBI taxonomy): Eukaryota > Metazoa > Arthropoda > Insecta > Plecoptera > Chloroperlidae > Sweltsa > Sweltsa coloradensis. The sequence continues at coordinate 186,957 of JAMZAV010001799.1, forward strand.
CATACAAATATCCACAGGATTTCAGCTAGCTGATGTTGTAAGTGTTGATCCCATTAATAGGCATAGGTCCAGCGACAAGAATTGTAACCAAACTGTGCTCTGCATGGACGTAACCTATGTGAACCAGTATTTGTCGTGCTATACGTAGACTTACAATATCCACCCCATAGAGTTTAAGAGGATCAACCTAGCTTCAGCCCTCTTCTTGTGTAGGGAGTGGAAGTCAAAGACATATTGAAAGAAGTAAAGGATAGGCAGAGACTCCTGGCTATTACCTAACAGTGTATTTGTTGGGACTGGCCAGTAGGCCCTAGGCCAAGTTGTACTGACCTAAAATGAGGAAAACGCCACCAAATGTAGCTTCCGACTGTGGCTCCAGTTATGACCATGAACTTCCAAAACCATATTGGGATAAAAACTGTCCAGAAGCTCCATTGCAGTGTGCCGTCCAATCGTAGCGCAAACAGCGCAGTGAAAATCATCAAACAAACGTGGACGAGAAACTTGCTGAAATTCAACATCTCGATCAAGATCTTGAAAAATAATCAGTAGATACATTACGCATTTTTCACAGCTTAAACTCTTGTAATTACTAGGCTAGGCCATGTATCATTTTTGACACATGACACCCCATCACAATACAAAAACAAACCAAGAGGCTAAAAATACCTTGGATTAAAATCCTGGAATAAGGTTTGAAGGTTCATATTTATCAGAATAAGTCGCCCTTTTTCAATTTGACTACCTCTTTGTTACTTGAACCATTATTCTAGTAACTTTTTCACGATGTGCCCATTTTAAATGAATTTTTATTAACTTCAATTATTTACTGTCAATTTCTAAATCAGAATCAGCTGTGCTGTCTTCTTCAACCCACTAGCGACTAGCGAGATACGTTCGACTATCGATATATGCACACAAGGAATAGAATTTTCGATTTTCTTGAATATATTTCAATGTAGAAATTATATCTACACTTGTATTATGTTAAAAATGCATTATTATTAAAATTTATCAATAATGTGTTCATCGTATTTCATCAAATGCTCAATAAAAAGCGTTTTAAAGCAACAGGTATTATTGTTTGGGTTGGTACCACTGTGGTTGATATCGTGTTTGTCTTCGACCTTCGTTCTGACATTTTGACCAATCAGATGACAGCAATCCAAAAAGACGTGCCGCCATGTTCGATCAACATCATCCGGCAACGTAACTTCCGCCTTCCATCTTTCAGTTTTATTTCCCGATAAACATGGCTGTAGGGAAAAATAAAGGTCTATCAAAAGGCGGAAAGAAGGGAGTAAAGAAGAAGATGTGAGTAATGTGTACAATTAAAAACTATTATTAAATCTGTACCTTCTTTTTCCGCTTGACTTGTTCCCATATGGATTTGGATGAATTAGATAGACCCGGATGAAATTCTTTTTGGCAAGCTTCTCCCATGCTCTACAAACTGATCTTCATCCATTAAAACGCCGATGTTTTCATGAATTTCTTGTTTATCGTGTTCTAATATATTGCTTCAATTCAGATTTAGTTTAAAGATTGGATTTTCCAGGGGGCTTGAAGTGGGTTTGAGTTTGGAGTTGTCAAAGCATACATAACCTATGTCGGCGTCGTATCAAAGCCTAGGGCTAGCCCTAGCCCCAGACTCGTTGGTACTCTTTCGGTTGGTATGGCCAGTTTTTTTTATGAAGTACCTACAAAACCTTTAACGTCGCTATTTTAAATATAAAGTAGCCCTACCTACAAAATAAAAAACTGGCCATACCAACCAAAAGAGAGCCGACTCGTTAGCATAGCTGGCATTTTCTTTGTTGACTTTGAGAGGGTAGGCCTAGGCTAGGCCTATCTGGGGAAGCATTTTGATTTAGTTTATCTGTCATTAGTCATGACTTTGGTAGGCTCTACGTTTAGTTAGGCCTACTAGCCTGGGAAAATTAGGCCTCTAGGGCTTTAATTAGGCCTATGTGTAATGTCAACCTCTAGGCCTAGGTAGAGGCTCAACATTTAGGTTAAGGTGTCCTTGTGCTAGTAGGCCTAGAGTGGATGTACCAGAATTCGGCCACTTAAGGGCCTAGTTCCTACTAAAATCAAGATAATGTCTCTCCTATTTATTAGTTTCAAAATCACTTGACATATGTACGGCCGCATAATAACAGTAATATCTTGAATATCTTTGACCAATACGTAGGCCTAGTAATGTGTCCCAATCCGCCCACCCTCTGCTGGGAATTCGGTAGGGGAGAGGGGGGTACCTTTGAACACTTTTTACATTTTTTTAGATTGCCAGTTATGTTTATAAAGTAGGGCTACAATTTTTTTTACCTGATTACAGCATTCATTTGCCAACATTAATATGGTATCAAAAGTTTTGTGTAGTTACAGCAACATAAAATATTAATTAATCTGCAACACTCCGAAGTTGTTCAAAACCGCCCCCCGGGGGGGCACATTTGAACAAATGCTTATAATCTCAATTTATGGTCCACAATAACTGTAATCAACAATTTTTTTTACTTTTGCAACTAGTTTGTCATTTTACAGTTACCGGTACTTAACAACAAACTGTGACATGTCAACAGGAACTGTCATCACGGCAATGGCTCTTTCCGTGCCACCACTGATTCTTAATTGAGGCAATTTTAGTATAAAGTCCTCTCCACCAACTGGACAGAAATCTTCCCTCTCCGGAAAACAAAATGCCATGTATCACCCTTTCTCTTCAAGAAACGAACTTGAAACTCATCAATATCCGGGGCAATCTCTTCAACACGGCCAACGTAGTGAACAGAGGACCGTTTCCCAATGTAGCGAACAAGAACAAAATCATTGACTTTCAATTCACTCACTTAGGCCTATCAAATCAGATTCTATTTCTTCAAGACCATCAGAGTTGACTTCTTCTTCAGTGTCTAAGTCAACTATAGGCTATTGTTCTGAATCGCTGCTCATAAGTCTAAAAACTCATCCATATCCGGGGCAATCTCTTCAATACGGCCAACGTAGTGAACAGTGGACCGTTTCCCAATGTAGCGAACAAGAACAAAATCATTGACTTTCAATTCACTCACTTAGGCCTATCAAATCAGATTCTATTTCTTCAAGACCATCAGAGTTGACTTCTTCTTCAGTGTCTAAGTCAACTATAGGCTATTGTTCTGAATCGCTGCTCATAAGTGTAAAAGTGGCCTAGACTACTGCCTACTAGTCAAATAAAACAATAATTCTGCACTAGAATGGCATTAACAACATCCCAGAATAAACTTTCTATTAGGCCTAGAGAATTTTGTAGGTCCTCATAATACTGCCCAGCAAAAAACTTGCATAAGGTCACGAACATTGGCATTTTGGTAGTGTTCAAATGTGCCCCACAATTTCTGTTCAAAACTGCCCCCTTCTACCATTTTAGGCCTTCATGCTGAAATCTCACACCAACCTATTGATATTGGTTTCCCACGAGTTCCACATTTTAAGCTACCCAGTAGGGTAGTAACATCAACCAATATCACCATTGTATCATGATTGTATCATATGAAAATATTCAAATATATATCAAAATAAATATTTGGTTACTTCCCTTGATTTTCATGTTTAGCAGATTGCTTGAAAAGTATCCCATGCTTCCATGTCAAATTATGCATGCAAGTGTGTCTGGTGGTGTTCTCTGGTGGTAAAATGTCAAACTACAACTTTTGGCTTGGATAGGTGGGAAATTTGAAATGTTCAAATGTGCCCCCCGTTCAAATGTACCCCCCTCTCCCCTACTCTTTCGGATGGTCTATGCCCCAACTTTACAACACTACGCCAAAATGGCGGTCAGTAGGCCTACTAACCTTTTTCACTAAAATACTACACCTACAAAACCTTTAACGTTGCTAATTTAAATATAAAACACTTTCAGAGGAAAAGTACTTTCGTTTGAAATAGCGACGTTAAAGGTTGAATTGTTTTTAATGGAAAAAACCAGTGTTGAAAAGTTGGGGAATACCATCCGAAAGAGTACCGGGAATTCGGCCACTGTCTGCTCCTGAATCCGCCCGCACTCTAAACTACAGAAATAGCCTATTATTAGACCAGTGGTAACCGATAACTATATTAAAACACACATGTGAAGTGAATTTAATCATTGAAATTCGTTATTTAAATATGTTTTGAGCGGTTGACATTACCAAAAGTTCCTAAAAACAGGTTAGAATGTCAATTCGGCCACCCTATAGTGTGCATTGCGTCATCGTAATTTCGTGGCTTACAGTAGGCCTAATTATATCAGGGAATATTTTTAATACATCCACTATTCCACGTATGAATTGGAGTTTTAGTTGTAAGATAAATAAATCCGTTTTCCTCTAACTTTAAAAGGGTTTTATTTAAATGAAAAGTTCGTCCGTTCTACGTACGACGCTCACAACGCCGCCATTTTATATCTCCGGTCGGAAATTTTTCAACCACACGCATTCGAGTCTACGATCTTGAATAACTCAACTGTCCTTTGATTGAATTTAACGTCTCCTATTCAGTTATTAAAACTGATTTACAAAGGAGGACAACTAAATAAATCTAATTACATAGATGCACACTCAACAATGAACTACATTTAAGTAAATATTTTAATAAATAAATATTATTACAACAAAAGTAATGATATCAGTGCTAGGTCGCGATACACGTCGTTGCCTGGTATATGGGCCATCCTCAATGTTTTTAAATTGTGACATGGTAGGCCTAGGCTTTTAGGCCAGACTTATTTGTGATTGTGCTCCCTCCCATCTGTTGGAAGGTTTATTGAATTGGGTACCGGTACCCAAATAACATTGCGGCATGCATGCGTAAAATCACCTAAAGATAATAATATGTTGGTCTACTAGTAGGCCTACCGGTACCGTGGTCTAGGTGTACATAATATCTAGATGTATTCGTAGGTAGGCTGTAGCCTACTTCAGGAGCGTCACTAGAGATTGGACATTGGGGGGGCGCAAGTACTTTCGTGGGAAAGGAACTAAGCACGGGGGGTATAGAATAGCGCCGTAGGCGAAAATTTTGAAAATCAGGTTTTTTTGAGTGCATTTGGTGCGTTTTAGAAAAAAACGTTAGGCTGAATGCAATACCAAAACATTGTAGTTTGTGTGCAATTTGTTTTGTCGTCATGTCGAGCTTACAATTCACAGCATACATGGCAACATAATAACGTTTGATCTTATTTTCAATTTAGAGATACATTTATTTGTTACTGATGATTTCTGACAGTACAAAGGAAAGATTCAAATGATCGAATTTAGGGCGGGGCTCTGAGAGGCTTGTCCCTATATATTTTTTCAATTACAAGGTAATTTTGATGCAAATCAGTGCATTTTAGAGCAGTCTTGAAAATTTCAAGATGATGATGATGATTGTGAGCAAAATACTTTCACAAGCGTTTCAGAAAATATAATTCAAATATTATTTTAAGGAAAACTTTGCCTAGGCCTAAATCAGTTGTCAAATTGAAGAAAAAGAGCATTAGATTTAAATCAATGATGAAACGCGTCGTGGATTAAGGTAACAACTTTAAATAAGCTGCAGTTGTCATCAGTAGGTGAACAGTTTTGTTGCCCCCAGCCCTTCAGGCTAGGATTTATGTTCTCTTTGCTTTCCCAACCTGTCAACCCTTCTCCAATCTTATTAAATACTAAATCATTTGATTTAAATCAAATCAAAACCACCCTGCTTGTAATGTTGCAGTTTAATAGTCCAGTGAGGAGGATGACAGTCTAGATTACCGGTACCGGTAGTGTTGGTTTGTCACCAGGCCCAAAGTTGACACCAACCGGACCGTAAAGCTAGTTTTGTGTTTGTTAATACTTTGTTCTAGGCCTGGTATCATAAACCTGGTGTTATGATTTCAGTATTGATCCCTTCACCCGTAAAGACTGGTACGATGTGAAGGCACCATCCATGTTTGCCACACGGCAAATTGGCAAAACCCTTGTAAACAGGACACAAGGAACAAGTAAGTCGCTCGTAGATTAGGTAGCCACCTTAAAGTTTCAAACAATATAATATTAAAAACTAGCTTGCCAGAAGAAAATGTTTACTTTCCTAGAGGCAATAGTTGACCCAATTGTTTACGTACTTTGTAATATTTTATGTTTGACATTTTACGGAGTTTTTCAGTTGCACTAATGCCAATTTGCAATTTATTATTGGTTGTCCATGCCTGCATTGCTAGTTGGCCTCGGTACCCCAGGCAGAGGAATCTTGTCTACAACCACTTTAGAAAGCATTCCGCCCGCACTGAAGGTAGGCTTCTCCGTCTTCTTCCCTCCAGCCACCACTCTTCCCTGTCAAACCAGAAGTATTTCTTCAACTGTGTTTCACCGATGGTTGCAATTTCTTCCTACAACCAACCATTGGGTCCTACCCTTCCACTTACTCTATTCTCAAATTCCTAATTTCCTGGTAGACCTTATTTCCCTTTAACCTCTAATCTTCCTGATTTTCCTCCTTTCCATTGCAGCCCCTGTAAGCTGATGTGAAACACCCCTCTGGTATTGGGAACGGGAGAGTTTGACAGAAGACTAACGGATGTGGAATTGTTTTGCAGAGATCGCGTCGGACGGCCTGAAACACAGGGTGTTCGAGGTGTCTTTGGCCGACCTTCAGAACGACAACGATGCAGAGCGTTCGTTCAGGAAGTTCCGCCTTATCGCCGAGGACGTGCAAGGTGGGTGGGTGCATAGTTCACACTCTTACTTATCTGAAGTGTTACGTACAAGGTGGGTGCATAGTTCACACTCTTACTTATCTAAACTGTAGGTCTGCTGAGCAAAGCTTTTCTTAAAATTCAAAGTCAAAACCGCTTGCCTTCCACGGTGGCTCATATGATTAGGGCCCCGGCCCAAAACATATGACACAGGATGACGCGGGTTTGAATCCCGCATAAGGCATGAATTCTTTTTGTAACTGTCCTTCACCAGTCATCATCTTGAATAGTAATAACAGAGACGTTACGTATGCAACAAAAATCAATCAATCTTGTGAGATGGAGCCATGTGGGTCAGCCTCTGCCTCTGCCTACTATAAATATAAAGTGTACCAAAGTGGAGCACCTCGGCACTTGCCGAGTGAAAGACCTCTTCCCTATTTCTTTGTATAGTTTTTGTCTTTACTGAAATTTGGTTGTAACCGTCGTCCTTCCCAATGAATTAGCTGGCCGTGAAATGGGTGTCTGCACTATTTTGATAAAGGTGAGCTCTTTACAGAAGATATTTTAATGAAAGGCATTTGACGTTAAAATAATGTATGGACTTAGTTTGAACTTATATCTGCCTATTGCCAGTGTGTTTGTTTGGTATGGTTCTAACTAGACTGTAGGATCCAACGATTCTTTACATAATTGATTTGTGGAATAGTATTTTGTTACGGAAATCTAACATCCAATTTGTTTCTGCAGGTAAAAATGTTCTTTGTAATTTCCACGGGATGGACTTAACCACAGACAAACTCCGCTCAATGGTTAAGAAATGGCAGACGCTCATCGAGGCCAACACCGACGTGAAGACCACCGACGGCTACCTCCTGCGAGTGTTCTGCATTGGCTTCACCAACAAGGATCCGATGTCCCAGCGGAAGACTTGCTATGCCCAGCACACGCAGGTAACATTCTGTCTGCATATCTAGCTAGCTAAGTTCTATCTGCTTGTGCAGCCTAGGCCTACATAACCTAGGGAGTACTAACCAGTATTTCTAGGTTTTACGCACCCTGATTTTCTTCAGTGTGACCTATCTTCTCTAAATCCCCCCCCCCTGCCCCCTCTTCCATTTTGATTTGGATAGATAGCCTCAAAAGGGTGATATTTTAGTCTTTTGGGAGTGTTGGGTACCGACTACCGATACCGTGTAATTTGGGTTAAATTTGAATCTCCCGATTTCTGGTTTTGGCAAGTTGGCAGGTATGTCATTGCCTGATACTTCCCGGCATCTCCTTCTCCTGGCTTAGTTACAACCTCAATGGCGCTCATTTTCATGCTAGGTAGGTATTGTACTTTTTGGTAATGTTTTTAACGAAAATGTCCCGATTATTTGCTTCTTCAGTTTGAAACGCTGTCGATGTTATACGCTTGGGATAAAGTAAAGTGCAAGTTTATCAGTTGATGGTCTGCGTACTTTGCAGATCGTCTTATTACGTTTGCACACATGTTGGTACTAGGATGACATGGAGGACTCGATTTGTTACTCGACAGTTTAACCATTTGCGCGTCATGACTTTTGGACGTGGCACAGTAGTGCGGCGCGTGTCTGTCTCCCCAGCTTCCAGCCACTCTCCCCACCAGGAGCCGATTGCACATATCGATAGGCAGTACAGACGACAACACAACTTTGTTCTGTGACGTGCGGCGGACAGGAGACGCCATTACGGACGGACTAGACCGCCAGAGTAATGATAAGAATTTTTAAAATGTGTATAAAACGGGCCCAAAAGCAAATTATAAGCTACGCATGAAGAGGATAAGTGCGACGACTGTACAGCTCCAATTCAATTAATTTACCTTTTTGTATTTTTATTTTTTTAATTGTTTTGCTAATGTTTTCCTGTGTCCACACCTACATTATTATGCTGTCATGCGTCTAGCCGTCCACTAGAGTAATTAAGTTTTGCCTATGCTAGGTAACTTGCTTGTTCAGTTCCTTTTACTGCCGGGCATTCCCAATTTATTGCCTTGCCAGTCTCTTATGCTGTCAAGGTTATGCAATTGGGAGATAGAAACTTGCAAGACTGTTGCCGATGGTTTATGTTACAACTAAGCTAACCATCTCAATGCACTTGCATACAAACAATTAATTATTTGTACTGGTTGATGGACCAGCCGCCTGCTACATTACTTGCGCGCGGCTCCGGGCCTAGTCCACCAGCTAGCTTGCACTCGTCTGTTTTTGCCAGGGCTTTCGTGTTGGTAGATCTATAGTAGTGATGATGAGATGACTATTAATAACACTGGTAAATAATTCTTTGTTTTAAATTGCAAGCCCAAGTGCAATTGACTAATTGTTAGGCCTACGCCTACCTACTCTTTGTTATATTGTGTGTTGGCTATGTTGCATTCTTCCCGATTTTTTGCACCTTTGGTTCAACTTTGCTATTGGTGTTATACGCTTGGGAGACATTAAACGACTGGCTTAGTTGCTGTGACTTCAGTTTCACTATACTGATCACATTACTAAGCTTGTCTACACTATCTGACATTTATAATTATAACAACAAAATTAGGGATGTGCGGGTAGTGGTTTTTGAACTCGGGTCGGGTAATTGAAAGTACCCTCGGGCTCGGGTAATTGAAGTACCCTCGGGTCGGGCTCGGGTAGTGAATTTTTTTAATTTGTGAATTCATTTTTTTTTTAAAAATTCCTAAAAAAACAGTTTTGCATTGGTTGCAGGTAGCCACTCTGGGCTGTGTTGACACAAAGTACTTACAAATCGGCGTCTTATGAACTTTTGCTTGAGTAGGCCTGGGCCTAGTAGGCCTACAGTGAAACCCTGCTATTATCGTTTTCCTGCATCAATCGTTCGTTATTCTCGGAAATAATATCGTAACAATCGTTTTCTAATATTTCCGATACGAAAACCCCAAGAAAAACCGATGCGATCGCGTATTTTTCTCTTCCGGCCGACGAAATCATGCGTTTGTACCAGCCATGCATCTGACGAAATCATGCGTTTGTACCAGCCATGCATCTGACGAAATCGCGCGTTTGCACCAGCCTTTCGGTCTGACTCCGCCCAACGCTTTGCTGCGCGCAACGATGCGCACTAGATCGGACTTCTAGATGAATTGCAACTTTGTTCTAGGCCTGCCGTCTCGCCTCCTAGGCATTAGTCATTAGACGATGTTTATTAGCGTTGTTTCTTTTTCACCATTCGCCCACGTACGTAATATTCAACTTGCTTTATGCCGTTATTAGCGTTGAATAACCAGAACACGAGTAATGACGGTCAGTAGGGCCTATTACTCCAGCGGGAACAGCGCCGGAAGAGCCAAGGACACAGCATCATAGCATAGCCGCGCCCACGTCGTAGCGATTGGTCCTCTCCGACGTCAGCTGTTCGTTTGGCGTGTGAGCGGGAGGTTTAAAAGGAGCAGTTTGGCGTGTTTCTTTATTACTTCTACCCGACCCGACTTTTTCGGGTAGGAATTGACGGCCCGACCCGAGGTCGGGTAATTTTACCTACCCGAAAATTACCCGTTTTTCGGGTACCCGCACATCCCTAGACAAAATATAGAGTTGCGGCAGACAGAGTTAGTCTGTGTAAGTCAGTGTGTAATCACATGGACAAAGGTATTTATTTCTCGGTTTGGATAGTCGGTCGGGAAACTCTCCTGTAGATTGAATTTGAATATTGAATACAATTCAGTAATTAAATACCTGGTCCATCCTGACTGGTTTGAGCCCGGGTCTCGCACATTCCAGGTAGGCGCCGTAGCCAACTGGACGGTAACTGATTAACTTAAGAATTGAAGTTGCATTAGGCCTATAGATCTGAATGGATGGAACAGTAGTGCAACGAATCTGTTGCCTTGGAACTGACCCAACAAACATTATTAACATGAGCGAGGGTTTATTATTTCTCAATCACTGACCACGCCCCTTAAAACCAAATTTGGCCTGTTTATGTTTTAATGTTTTTGTTGTTGATCGGCATTATATTATTATTATATGCCATCCCATCATGTGTCTTGTTGGATGAGCGAAGCGAAGACTTCAATTTCACCGACCCCCCAAAAAATTTAGCTCCGTTGTTTTTTTTTTTTTTTTTTTGTTTTTTTTTTGTTTGTTTTTCCGTCTGTTTGTTCGCTCTCTACCGGGCAAACGGCATATACGATCTTGATGAAAATTTGACACGACCTTCGTTTTCTCTGAACTTAGACTTGCCACGTTTTTGGGTACAATCGAAGAAATATTTCTCATGAATATCGTACTTTTACGATTTTTTTCGATTTTTAGTGCGATATTTTCGTGCCATTTGGGCCAATTCTGACCAAACGGGTAGGGCTACAACGTTCATATTTCACATGGACATTAAGGTAATGGTGATGTATTGCTTTCTAAAAGAAAAAGTTGAAAAAGTTAGCCAGAATCGAGAGAAATAAAGCTTTTAATATACGTTTTTTGACTTTTTGTGCGATATTTTCGTGCCATTTGGGCCAATTCTGACCAAACGGGTGGGGCTACAACGTTCATATTATACATGGACAATAAGGTTATGGTTATGTAGTACCTTTTGAAAGAAAAAGTTGAAAAAGTTAGCCAGAATCCATAGAAATAAAGCTTTTAATACAAGTTTTTTACGGTAAATAATACCAATTGACAAGAAACAAAAGAAACTTGACAACATTCACCTTCAATGCGTAGGCAGCAAAACAAAGCACTTGCAAAAGTAAAGATATCCCACGCAAACTAAAACCTTTAAAAAGCTCATCCATCAACGCGGCGGGACTTTAGCGTTTTCCTAGTTAACCAATAATAAAGGGTAGACCTACTCCTGTTCCTTCCTGTCTATTCCCCCCGGCATTCCTTCATAGTGCCCTGCCTAAGTATTATTCGGGGTCTGGAGTGGTTCTAAGTTGCTCTTGTTGTGTTCCAGACTCGGGCTATTCGCAAGAAGATGATCGAGATAATCAACCGAGACATAACGTCGAGTGACCTCAAGGAAGTTGTCAATAAACTACTCCCCGACAGCATCGCCAAGGATATCGAGAAGGCGTGTCAGGGCATCTACCCGTTACACGATGTGTACATTCGCAAGGTGAGTGTGACATCACGTTGACTTGACTGATTCATCTCTACACCGCTACATCGCAATACTTGCAAATCAACCGCCTCCTATAACTGATTCAAAACGTACCAGACTTGTTGCTTGACACTAAAGCCTTGTTTTTTCAAGAGTCCATCACAGGTGATACGACGAAAGTTAAAACATGTTTGATATCAATCGCGGTACCTAACCCAACCTGCCGCGTGTTAAGTTACTTCCTCGTTGTGATTGGTACATTTTTAATTCTGTTACGACTTGCGTGGCTAATGGACACATGAAACCTAGGCTTTACTCTCACGACATCGTCTCCTAATCCATGTCACTTGCACTTGTCACTTGCATGTACATATCGATGTCTATTTCAGTATGTTCCACTCTAAACTCCACCTTGCAAGTTATATAATTCAGTCATCACATCATCTCTTGCCACGTCCAACTCTGCTTTGGGTCGGGGCTTCCCCACACTATCCTATTATCGTTGTCGCAGTCTGCCACTTGCTCTCCAACATGGAAATTGGAACTTTCGCGCTGCAAGTGCAACTTTGTCGATAATGTGCTCGCCATATTTCCACTAACTTTATTTTCAATTGGGCTTTGCACTGGTCTGGCCACCGTAGTACCGGCCCTAATCATCATCATAGTAGGCTGTGACTGAATGACTGGCTCCGCATAGTTCTTAGGGCACGGCATTGTATAACTGCTCCATCGAAAGAATGCAGATGCTGGCTGCATCAGCGGGCCAATGAGCAATCAGTATTTTAAATTAGGGGCCGCTGATTAACTAGAACTAGTCCGCCAGTGACATCCACATCTGCAAGACTTGCTAGACTGGGCTTGTAGTTGACTAAGGTGGCACTACGAGTCTGAGAAGGTGGCGGTGCAAAGCCCAATTGAGTGTCTTCAAGTGTGTTTTGTTGGGATGTGCAAACGTTCGAAATTCAAACTCAAACTTATTTTAAGTTCGAGTTCGAAAAAAATTTTTTTTTTTTACTTGGGCCTAATATGTATAGTGGTGTGTGGTCACATATTATTGGACAAGTCAAAAAATGGTTCTCAGTTTACAGGTATAAATTAGGGTTGCCGTTCGATGTGAAAATCGTGATCGATAATCGGAGGCATCGAATCGATTATCATATCGAAATATATCGATATCATAGACCCAAATCGATTATCATATCAAATTCCAAATTGAGCCTAGGAAGCAGAAACACGGAAGAAACATCGCGAATTCAATATAATTGGGCAGACTGACGCTAGAGAAGTTCACGCCACAACACGTCGAGCCGTACTGAATACATCGCAATCGGGCCGGGCGATGTTTTCGTATCGCCTTGTATCGCGCTGCGAGCGCATGCGCACTGGCGGCGGTGGGCGTGGCATTATACTTGAGCAGCGATTGGCTACTCCGACAACCAATCGGCGCGTTGATACGACAGCGCGGCATTTTTAAGCATGGTAAACCGCGAAAACATCGATGTCACTATTTAAATCGATAATCATATCATATCATATCAAAATACTTGAATCGATTATCATATCATATTACTGATATCGATAATCGATCGATATTTCGATTATCGACGGCAACCCTAGTATAAATTTAAAAACGAAAAAATGGATGGTGGCGGTGCCGGTCCAGAAGTTATATACTTTCTTGGTGGAGGTGCCGGTCCAGACTTACACTATTTTACCTATTATGACGTTTTGATATACCTGTAAGTTGGGTTCCAGTTCGATACAGTTTGAAATTTTTGTTAAGTTCGGAGTTCGGTTCTTTTAACTCGGAAAGTTTGAGTTCGAAGTAAAAATAGTGGGTTCGCACATCCCTAGTGTTTTGTAACTTTTTTTTGTGCTTGTCCATTGTTATCTCTGTCGGGGATACTATCAACACATTTCACTTGTTCCCGCGCCATCTCTTACACGCGCTCTGTGTTCCCAGGTGAAGGTGTTGAAGAAGCCCCGCTTTGAGTTGTCCAAGCTGCTCGAGCTCCACGGAGACGGCGGCAAGGAGACGACCGGGGAGGAGGGGGTGAAGGTGGAGCGACCAGAGGGGTACGAGCCCCCCGTGCAGACAGAAGTCTAGTGTGTGTTATACAATGGAAACCAAAAATAAAGCTTAGAAAATTCAAACATCTCTTGTGTTGTTCTTGACATCATCATCATCTGTTGTCACGTCCAACTGTGCATTGGGTCGGCACACATATTCTGTTTCATTCTTGTATATTGAATGTGGGATAGGATCCATCCGCTTACCTTCGAGTGTGATGGTGGCTGCCGAATTTGTTGTAAAAGAGTCACAAGTGTATACCTGTACAAATCACAGAAAATCACTCGACGTTTCGACTTGATTACTCGGGAGAATAAGGAGCTATTCTCTCTCTTCCTTTTTCTCCCAATTGATCCAAGAGAAGACCTTGAGTTTTTCACTTCTCCAAGGTAAGCCGTTGGATCCTATCCCACACCTAATAATTAGGGACATACATTTATGGTAAATAAAACCACCAAAAAGCGGTACAAAAATTATTAAAAAGCGGTGCAAAAAGTCGGTGTTAAAATCAAAACTCGACAAAAAGCGGTAAATAAAAGCGGTGAATAAATTTGATAATTTGCATGTCACCGTGTGTCATTCATGCATATTGTTATAATTTATATTTAACAAGAATGTAGTGGAAGAAACTAGCCTAATCTAGACTTAGCTAGGCCTAGGCCTACGGCAAAATAGCTAGCACTAACAGAACTGCCTAGGCCTAAGCTACTGTCCCCAGTTAAAAATCTAGACTAGACCCTGATTTCGTGATATAGGCCTAGGCCTAGGAAATGAACTACTAGGCCTACATACCAACGAATGTCATACAAAATTGAAGTGTAAGGTAGGCTAGGCCTAGGGGCTTGAGATGTGTAGGCCTAGGCCTTGGTTGAGGCAAAGGTTCTAAAATATTATCTCAGTGTTAAATTTCTTCTGTGCATTTTTTTGCAGACATAAGTCGACTATGCCTAGCTTAGGCCTAGATGCAACCGTGGGATCATAAAAGTCCAATCCTGTGTTGTTTCCTGAAGATGGCCCTAGGCCTAGGCCCTAAACCTGCTCCATACTAGGTCCAGCCTAGGTCTAGGGTCCAGTCGTATTTGAATTGCTTAGGGCTTTGTTTAGGGCACTTGTTCTCAAAATTTAGACAAATCAACGATGTTCTTACAGTTAACTGAATGTTAACAGCTTTAACTCAGTGCCTCAGACATCGCGAATTTGAGGTTAGGTAGTCCCAGGCAGCCTGTCAACTCTTTTGTTGTGCTGAAAACACATCTTATGCAAGAAACAATGTGTAGGTCTATTGAAATCAAACAAATAACATGTATTTATCTTTATTTACACGCGCGCGAGATAAAACATCGGTTATTTTCGGCATTTTATCTGCAGTCCATCACAGGATGACAACAATAATTTTAGGCCACAAAGCATCACAATCAGCTGGTATGAACGACTATCGAACGAAAAATCGATTAGTCGAACTTTTGGCGAAATAATCGATTGCACAGTCAGCCATCTTGATTATGATCGAAACACGAAATCTAGCGCGATATTCAAATAATTTTGCACTTTAAGCGATTTTAACAATAAAAATTAGAAAAACAACACAAAAAGTTGTAAAATCGCGGAAAAATTCGTGAATAACGAGAATAATCATTAAAAAACGAGGAAAACAATCTAGCCCAAACTGCCATTAAACACACTGTATTGAAAAAAATGCATTATTTCAATATTTGTAGAATTTCGTAAAAACACGCGTCGCGAAAATTTCATGTCCCTACTAATAATAAAATACTCTAGCCAGTAGGCATTCTATCAACGTAACATTTTATTCTTGTATTACTAAGTTAGTTTAATAATGCGGGGAACTTGATGCAAACTGTATGTTTCACTTTGTCATTGTTAAAACTTGTTACTGTGTTACCCTACATACCTACGTTTCTATCTAGTATCTCTACAAGTATCAACCCTCGGTTGATACTTGTAGAGATACAAGAATTTTTTAACCAGGTCAGATTTAAAACAGATTTTCTGTAAATAAGTAACATTTTACATTTTTATGCAATCTTAATTAAAGCAACCACGGGCGTTTCTGGCTCATTTATTCTCGTCTGTGCATAGGCCTAGGCCCTAGCAACTTTTAGGTTATGATGGTAACAAATATAAACATAACATTTAGCCATTTTCATAGTTTGATCAATGAAATTAACGTTTTTAGACTTTTCACGGATTTTTAATGTCCTCCAACAGGATTTTTTTTAAATGTCAGTGGCAGCCCTGCGGGCCTAGACATTTAGGCCCCGTCTATTACCTACACGAACTGATTGCATAATTAAGTAGGTAATAATAATGAGAGATTGGAGAAGGGTTGACAGGTTGGGAAAGCAAAGAGAACATAAATCCCAGCCTGAAGGGCTGGGGGCCACAAAACTTTTCACCTGCTGATGACAACTGCAGCCAATTTAAAGTTGTTACCTTAATCCACGACGCGTTTCGTCCTTCTGGGACTCGTCAGGCACATGGTGGCCACTAAAAATCAGCTAACTACATGCAAACAAAACTCGCAACACATAACCAAACCTGTGGTAGGGCCACGCAAGAAGCAAATTCTGCATGCATGTTGTCATCAAGAGTTGGGAGGGAAGCCCCCTCACTGGTTGTGCTGACTGGTGCCCCAGTATGAATGGTGTGTGAAGTAACCTTGCTGATGATGACAACATGCATGCAAAATTTACTTCTTGCGTGGCCCTACCACAGGTTTGGTTATGTGTTGAGTTTTGTTTGCATGTAGTTAGCTGATTTTTAGTGGCCACCATCTGCCTGATGAGTCCCAGAAGGATGAAACGCGTTGTGGATTAAGGTAACAACTTTAAATTAGCTGCAGTTGTCATCAGCAGGTGAAAAGTTTTGTCACCCCCAGCCTGATTTATGTTCTCTTTGCTTTCCCAACCTGTCAACCCTTCTCCAATCTAACTAGCCAATAGGCATTTTTCACACTAGAAACAGGTAATAAAAGTAATTTAAAAGAAGCTTGTTAGAATGAAATAAGTTGTGAAACGTAACTCGGGAAGGATTGCCCTCCAGCGGTTAGATTCAGTATTTCTAACCCTCGGTTAATAGTTAGTGCGAGGTATACAAATCCTAGAGGTTAGTTTCCAAGGATACAGAAAATAAACAAACGACGTTGCTTCCTTTTGCCGACTGGTGATTGGTTGGCGCTATCACTGGGTTAAGACTTCATAAGAGTGTACATGAATCGAGAGGGAGTTTAGTGTGGGTCCTGCCTCCCTATTATCTTAACAGTGATAAAACTTCTTGCATCACAATCATAACTTTTCAAACAAAAGATTTTTGTTTTAGGTGACATTGATCATGTCATGGGACAGTAATGAGACTGAAATTTGACTTTTTAGTTTTTTCACATTTTACAACTTGCTGTTTTTATGTTATATTTGTTTGTTACAGGACTTGTGTCGTTTTTACGATATGCTATTATAACTAAGTTGATCACTTTCTAGAATAGTGGGGCTGCAAAGACTCGTTCACAAGGCGTTGTATTGGTTGGTTCACAGCTTGAGTTTGCACAACCTACAAGATCTACTGTATACTGCAGGCAAGAGAAATCTACACTTCCAGGTTACAATACATTGCAGAATCTCTCGGGCAACATTGAAGGAGATCAAACAGGAGTTCCAGAAAAACTACATCGTAACTAAAAGCTGTTGGCAAATAAAGAATATAATTTACAAAATATCTTCGGTAATTCAAAACAAAATGTAAAATCCTTGGGGTCTGTACTACTCGAATATCTAGGGAGTGTTACTTTAAGTTTAATCACTACTATGTGAAAGTGACATGTCGTATGAGTGTACTTTCTTGCAATCACTCGGCAAGCCCAGAATGTTATGTATATTGAAATAGGACATGGCTTTTGAAGGTGGAGCGGGCAAGATCTAGTAACTATTGTGGTTTAATTAAGTTGCTGTCGCTTCACCTTCATCGTGTTGGGTGTTGCTTGTATGGTTGCAGCTGTGCGATTCAAGGATAATGGGAATGTATGGATATATCAAATATTAATCGTTTACACAGTAAATAAATAGAAAGGCTAACTGCTTGATAACGATTGGCGACATTTGCGTTATCCTTGACGAAACTCACTGCAGGTGTTTTGTTTGAGAGCAGGTTGGAGTGAGTTGTACACTTTGCATATTCTCAGGTGGTGGTTGTTGGTGCTTTGTATGTCGAGGGTCCTGGGTTCATGACGCCTATGAATGAGATAATGTTTGGTACAAGGGGGACGTGATATTTCAAAATGGCGTCATCGCGTGTCTCTCTCGCTGATCTGGAACTACTTGCGTGGATAGTGGATGCATACGGACCTGCCAGATGTTGGGAAGTGAAGCCTGGAGATTTGTTTTCAAGATTCGTCTGGACTTTGAACATTTTAGATGTCGGCTTCAAGGTTACAGCATAGCATGCTCTGTCCACACAAGTATTTAGATGGCAGTGGTTTCTCTTATGTTTTGATTGGTTTTTAGGATTGTTTTCCTTTTTTGGTTTAGGTAAGTTTGGTGTTGGGAAGTTTTTGGGGTAAAGGTGCAAGAGTTGTCGTCTTGAGTGATTCAATAGTTGGAAATATCATGCGGAACTGGTGGGCTCGGTGACTAAGGGCCTAATACTTCGTCTCACTAATATATAAGTATGTATCTACCTATAGATAGTTGAAGGCAGTTACTTCAAGTACCGTATTTCCTCGGTTCTACGTCACACATAGAATTGATGGGCACAAAACTGGGGTGCGACGAGTCCTACCCGGCGCGATGCGTTGCATAGAAAGGATTGCGCGACGCACTACAAAATACAGTGAGTGACACGTTTAGTATACAATAATAAGAATTTACTGATATTGAATTCCAAGTTGTGGTAAAAGTAGATACCACTGCACAAGCCTTACCAGCTGTGTAATATTTTGACAGCATTCTAGGACTTCTTTGGATACAATACATACAAGGTTAATGTGATGTTGAAAGGTACCTTGTAATTTTTTAACTTGATATCTATTTGAACTTTTATATAAATAAAATCACATTATCTTTCAGTTGTGACAGTGACGGGCAATCTTCAGTTGGATGTATACATCATGAAACTCTACAATTTCAACACAGCCGCACTCGTCGAGTGATCAATGCCCTGTTTGGCCTAAACAGTTTCGACGATTGTCGTGTTGTATAGTCTATTCATATTATGTGTATCTATCTAAAATAACCCTGCAGCCGCCAACTAGGTAAGCTGCTTGATTCCCTATCCAAATTAACCCTCCGTATTTACTCGATTATAGGCCGCCCTCGAGTAAAGGCCGCACCTTTATTTTGACCACTCAGATTTCAAAGTGTTGGCTACAAATACTATTGATAAATGGCTTCACATAATGGCCGCACCCCACTTTTTGAACTTGAAAATTTCAAATATACCCGAGGCCAAATAGGGCTTAAGTTTCTCAACTTATAAATACGTATAGGTGTAATTATTAATTAATGTTTCTTGCTTAATTTTTAGTTGGTGCATTCTAAACTTTCTATTATTTAATACAATCCAGAAATTAAAAAATCCATCCCGATCGGGGTTCGAACCCGAGTCTCCCACTTTCCGGGTGGATGCCTTAGCCAACTTGACCACCGAGACGGTAACTATTTAACTTCTGGATTGTCGTTACATTATAGAACTTGAATGGATGTAACAATAAAGCATCGAAAAACTGTTGCTGTTGAATTGACCAAACAAACATATTTATAATGTTATTACCTCACGCAGGTATGAGCGAGGGTATATTATTTACCCGACTATCCAAATCGAGAAAAAATCTAAACTTTCTACATGTTGGTGTAATTATTACCATCGGAGGTAGTTCAGTTCAGGTTAGTTTATTCGATACATCAGGTACATTACATATCAGTACATTATATCTTGTCATACCAATACAAGATCTTACAACAATACAAGCGGGATAACAAATAATGTACAAAAACGTATGCCAAGGTAAGGTACAAAATTAGTCAATACATGTAAAAACAAGAAGATGCCGTGATGCCAATGTTGTCAGTGATGGTAGTGACATATGCCAGCGTGACGTCTTATTAATTAAAAGAAAACTTCAAAACCTTTAACATCTCTATTTTTGGCAAACCTCCTTTTCGATTGAAATCCCTTTGTATTTGAAATGGAAACGTTAAAAGGTTTTGTAGGTATTTTTTGTTTTGTATTTTGGAGTATTTTAGGTAGTGAAACACAATCACGATGACCCCCCCCCCCGTGCCCGGCGTCGCAGTTAGTAGTGGGCAACCTAAAAGTTAATCTAGAAACATTTATAACACATATATTTACAAGTTGGAAAAGTTTTAGGCCCTTTTCACGGAAAACTAATCTTTACCTTTTGTTTTATAGAAATCAATCCAGAAATTAAAAAATCCATCCCAGCGGGGTATCGAACCCCAGTCTCCTGATTGCCGGTCTATTAGATTGCCAATTTCTATAAAATCAAATACACCTACGGGAGTGTTTGCCGATTAATGAAATTGAGAAATACCTTCTATTTATAGGTTTAAAATACATCAATTTAGAGAAAGTTTGTCCTGTGGTCCACGTTGCAGGTAGGTTATTATTTGTTTATAGCGTCGGTACGTACGTGCAACTGGGTTCAACAAAGTTTTACTACTATTGCTATCAATCAATAATTAAAAGTGATTGTACAATGAGTGGATAAAAATAATGAATAATAAAATTGTTGTAAAGCTATGATGAAAATTTTAATGGCGTTTTCCGTTGGCTACTCCGAATCTCAATTCCGTCTTGATCATTCGTTCAGTTTTGTATTGTTATTCAAGTGGAAATCGACAACAATTGACTCGCCGAGTGCGTGCCAATGGAAAATGCCATAAGATTAGTGGGATCAATTTTCAGTTCAGTTCATCATATTTTATTTGCATGTTTATATGTACAAGTTTCACATTTCCATCATGTTATTATTATTGTCGAGGCCTACGGTTGGCTTGGTCGCTGTGGTTCAAATCCCCTACTGAAAATCAGTTAATGTCCGAATGGATAGACTCTAAATACGATTTTATTTTTATTAATAATAATAATAATAATATTTATTGGTCTATTAATTTGATCCTTGATTTGATATTAATTTGAGAAAGGGGAATTAAATTAAAACTACAGAGTCATTATATTGTGTGTTGTATAAAACTGTAATTTAAAAAAATGATAGCTGTGTGAAAGCTGGTGCAATTTAATTTTTAATTCAGAGTTTAGCTCGTGGTTTGTAGTACGCGCCGTTCACCGTTATTGTGGAAAACTTCTTTATCGACTATTTACTTTTTTGGGCCGTGATTAAATCCTCCACCCGGCCGTGACTTGCGTTGCGCAAGGAGGAGTTTCCAGAAAAGATGATGCAATAATAAATTTGACTCATTTTAGTATTAACCCGAAGATTGGCGTTAATAAATGTAATTTCTTTCCAAAACCTCATAATATGTTGAATATTCTTGGTCTTGCTCTAATTTATTCAGTCATTTTCGTAGAATTCTTATGTAATCATTTGAAATGTCTTCTTTTGTAGGAAACGTGCATGACGTCAATCGATTAACCTTCGTCAACATAGCTACGAGCTCGTTACGACATTATCTTTAACAGCGATGGCCGCCGTTTTTGGTGCATAATGTCCAACGTCAAGATAATACAATCCCCTTGTTGAAGGAACTTTGGTAGCGCCTCGAATCAGATCTTTGTGGTGTGGAGTAGTTTTGATTCAATTTGTTGTCTAAATATGTCCTAATTAATTAAGTTTGCAACATTTGAGTCATTAAAACGTGATAAATTCAAATTAAATCGTAAGCCATACTAGTCAGCGTGTTTTGGTTTGCTGACGTTGGCTATTTTGCGCCAACTTCACGGCGGCCATTTGCAGCTTGTGTAAAATATCGTCGCGCAGCTCACTTTGATTGCCCACTCACTTCCAATATGGCCGAATAAATTTGTTGTGTTTACTGTTTACTGCAGCAATTTTATTACAAAATGGATCTAAATAACGAGTTTAATAATCAAATCAAGTCGAAAAAGTTTAGCGTGTTCATCGAGGAGTTTGGTCACAAGTGTAGATCTACTACAGGTGGTGTTATTGTGAAGAAATCAGCGTCTGTCAAAAAGACCCTTGGACGATTTCGAGGACCTTGTAGGGGGCCTAGGCATTCGTTGCACACTGCGTGTGAAAAAACAACATATAAAGACGCTTGCGTACGTGAAAGAGTGATTTGGCGTTGGCACAATGGAAGAAAGTAAGATAATGTTTTATTTTAGACCTAAAACCCCCAAAACAGTTTGTCTAGATGGTGTTATGGCTTTTCAAGGACAAGACATTTCCCTGCCACATGCACACTCATGGGGTTTTAATCGAGGCCTAAAATAGTGTTAACTCATCGTTTTCAAAGGTTATACTACTAGAGGTGTAACCAACTCTTGTGTTGTTTAGCTATCAGGTTATGGCTTTTACAGGAATAAAGTTTTGTAAGCCCACAGTTGTCGATCCCAGGAAGCAAAGTAGTGGCCCAGTCTATCAACCATTGCGTCTGCTGTCATCATCAGCTGGTAACACAATGCATCCTCCAAAGAGTCTGGATTTCCCCTTTGTCCCTCTCACCGTTCACAAGGTGGTACAAGACAATTGTATTCCAACCAACTTTGACATTATGAACGACGACACAAACTTTGACGGAGACTTTTCGACTTTTGACAACGGTCGACCCTTTACGAATGCGAGGTCAATATTCAAGAACGCAAGCTTGAAGGGTTGTCACCAGTTTCCTATGGTATCAATCTCCCAATTGGTAGGTGGCTTCGTCGGTTCGAAGAGTCAAGTTCATGCCAAGAATCGTGAATCGCATCAAATTTGGGACATTGTTTTCAAGAAACTAGACGAGTTTGTAAGTTCAAGACCTGTCGAGAGATACTCTGAACATTGCTACGAATTCCAAACACTTTCACAAAACTTAATCGGAACTTTGTATAAGGAGAGTAACTCGGCGTTGGGTCTGGCTGCTTCATACATCTTGGCGGACCGAGGCCAGTCCTTTAAAAACTCTAAACCCAACTGCAATATTGCTAAATCTAGTCCAACCCCCGTGGAAATCACTTCTTCACCAGTGGATACATTTGTATCAACCAACCCTACACTGCCTAGTCATTCGCCTAGTAACCACCAGTCTTCTGTACCAGTTATTTTTAATTTTGTGGAGCATTTGATATCTCAATCGGACCACGACATTGTTCTGCCTGATCCGCTAGAATTGACTCGCCTTGGCTGTTTAGGATCTAATTCAAATCTTAAACCCTCTACCGACTCTAATAATCTTGTCAAGCAACCCCTAAACAACGTCCCACTTCAAGACGGTGCGTCCCTTGGGACATCCGACTTAAAGCAAAGCTACGCAGAGGTCGCGAAAATGGCTCATGCTAAATCAAAGATGGAAACTGATCACAGACAAACCAGATTGAAAAGTTCTTCAAAGCATAATAAAAACATGAAGGTAAATAACCATTATTTTGCTCGGAATTTCAATGATTCTCGCCAGAGATGCGTTGATTCGTCCAACTGGAGAGATCAGGCGAGTGTGTCTGGACGGAAGGACCTGAGAAGGGATCACTTTACTCCGGCACACTCTGGAGGAAGGAGTTTTGGCGAACAACGCTGGAGGAGCGAGCAAAAGTGCGAGTCGGTTCCGACAACAGATTCTCAAGGTCACCGGAAGAAGAAACGCGAAGGGCTGAGATATTTGAAACCCTGTAGTGCATTGAAGACGGTTCACGAGGTCGCCCAAAGTTCTAACGTCAAGGAAGCTGTCCCTCCATCTGAATCAACGGCTTGTTACAGCTCCCCTGCCTTTCGTGTCAACTCTTGTCAGTTCTACAACTCTGCCAAGAGATCGTGCATGAATTGGCGTTGTCGTCAAAACTGTCAGAAATCAAGTGCTAAAAGAAATATGAAATACATTCTTATGGACAATGTTGTTCGAGACTGTTCGGGTGATCAATCTTCACTCTCTGATGCGTCTCCCAGTCCGAATGAAAACCGTGATATTAGAATTAATAATAGCTTTGAGCTGTACGTAACTATGCCACCTTCCGGCCAACGAGTTCCTAATAAGAGCAATAACCTGGCGGATTTGACTAGAGGCCGATCTGATTCAGAACCTTGTGTTCAAAGTCTTCCATGTACCGCTTCATTCGACAAGGGTTCAACAGACGTCCGACCAACAGATGACGACAATGTTCTTACAAGGCCTCGGTCTCTTTCTGAAACTATAGTCTGTCGCGTCGAGGCCGACCCTGCTTCAAAAGAGAGGTCGTTGAGCGAGAGCAGTGAAAGTGTAAAGAGCGTTCCACGGTCGCGATCAAACAGCGAAGATTCTAAAACCAACTCGCTCAGTTCGTCTTCTCTGAGTTCGTCTAATTCTTGCAAAGTGATGTCCGACGGCAACTTGCGACTTCGTTTCTCTTCGGAATGCGACAGCGAAGATAGTTTTGTGATATTCGACGGCGGCGTGGATTGTGAAGATTACGACTCTACCGACATCGACTCGGATGATTCGAGCGAGTCTAGCGAGGACGAGGTCGATTCGACTTCTTGTTCGAGGCTGTCGATGGTCTTCTGTCGTCCGATGCAGGATTACGAAGACTTTGAGAATGCCCAGGCGGCAAAGATGAGGGAACTAAACGCGAGATGGGGCGTCGAGCAGAGCAGCCCGGGGAAGAACAAGCCTACGCCATGCAAGAAGGTAGGACTATGTTTTGTTTAATATGTTCCGTGTGCTAGGGCCTAGGCCAATTGTCTAGAAGTGTGTACACCCCATTTCATCATGTGTGTGTACAATGTTTTATTTTTATAGCCTACCACTCGTATCATTCGCAAATCCCATCAGCCCCCATAGCTTATCCCAAATATGAGATTTTTATTTTATTTTGCCTATTTCTTTAACGTCTGTCCAATTCAGTTAGGGCCTAGGCCTAAAAACTGATAATTTACAAAGATGCCAATGTCATTGCAAGTGAAGGGAAGACTAGTAGGCCTAGGCCTATATACCGCCACACTTTTCCCATTACGAGGTTTTCCAGTTTCTTTTGTAGGGGGTTAGGGTCATGCGTTTCATAGTTTCATATATTTTTTCCCAATTTAAGGGAAAGAAAATTAACCACCACGCTTGCAAACTTCACGTTGTTGACAAGATGAAAAGTGTGGCGGTAGGCTAGGCCTACTCTAGCTAGAGTTTTACCCATCCAACTCATTGATTATAACGTTTGAGAATTAGGCTCTGTCCACCATGTGCATTGTAGTATTTGCTTCTGTTTAGCAGCTTTAGGTATTTTTTTCTGGTTGTACATACCTATCTTGGTATATTTTCTATGGGACTTGTCTATCAATAACAACTAAAAGAAAATAAACATTAACGTTTGATGGTTGTAGGTACCAAAAGTAGGTATCAAGACTTTGGGCCTATTATCACACTCATGTTTTCTTAATTTCTCACTTTAGGCCTCCTACCTCTAAAATACTCTAAAATCATCAACTTCAGATCAAAATCCATATCCTCCAAACATCTTCTAAACCATTTTAATTTTTCACTGAGGGAGGATTCCTCAACAGCTGTAGGCCTACAGCTGGCAATTGATTCCATTCAACAATTGCTCTATTTAGAAAAGACCACTTCTCAACATCCTTCTTTTTCAGTTTACATTTCAACTGCCTTCCAGTCATTATTTTATTACTCTCAAATACGTCTAGGCCTAGTCCTCCCTCAAACAGATCCCTCCTATTCCTGAGACCCTGTCCCTGTGTAGGTCTATGGATTAGCAAGCATTAGGAAGACTCTGTAGGCCACTCAACCCACACATTGCAATCTCAATTAGCTCTGTATCTTAGTCATTGCATCATAGGCTACAAGGAAGGAAGGACAGAAAATATTGTGACCTTTGTGCTGTTCGGCATAATAAAACCATTGAGTATAGAACCTTACTCAATGAATCAATGATAAAACCAGCGTTTGTAGGAGAGGACGTAGCCTAATTGAAAAGAAACTATTGGAACAGGTACCGGTATTAAATGTTTATCCTGTACAATAGTTTAGTTGTGGACTTTACGCTGTTCTTTATTTGAATAGGCCTAGATAGGCCCTATTGCAGTAATAATTTAACTAACTTAATTGTCATGTTTCTATTTTTAATTTATTTTAATTTAATTTTGTTAGGCCTAGCAGAAATGGTTAATGGTCATTTTGTTTACATTTTCTTCTCTTTTGGATTGAATAATAGTCTAAAGAAATAAATTTGTATAAGAATCTACCCACTACGTCACAGAACTGGGTTTTCTTTGTTTAATTGCAAAGACTTTTGAAAAAAGTCGAAATATTAGGCTACCTACTGCAATACGGTAGGCCTGTATTCAAATAAAGAACTGTGAAGTCCATAACATATTATTGTAAACAAACAAGTAGGCCTAGGCATGTAGGACGATCGCCTCGTTATCTTGGTCGTGTCACCGGGTGTCATGTTGATGGTTTGGATGAGGGAACAGCTGATGAAACAGTTCCTGAACATGACACAAACAAGGATGTAGACTCTCGTGCAACGTTGCAACACTGTCCGCTAGTTAATTAGGTACCTTTGTCTACGTGTTTCTAACATGGTACTCTAGACTTGTCTAACAAACTAAGTGTCTTTGAAGTTGAACGCCCCTGTTAATGAGGGCTATTAATAGGCCTACTCTAATGTGTTTAGCGTACAATGGCCAGTAGGCCTATCACTCAATCTGTGGCATTGCTTACAAGTAGGCTACCATTGTTAGTTATCATGACCTCTAGCCTCTAGGTTGCGGGGGGGGGGGGATTTACATAATTTCCTGTATTACCATGTATGCTGTCCCAGGCTTACTATAATTTATTACTGGTATTGGAGACAGAGAAAAGTGTCCATAATATTATGAGAGACCGCACGACAGCTAAAGAGGGCGCTGTGAGCGACATGTTCACTTAGGTACCACGCATGTGCCTTTGTCCGTATTGTTCTCTCGCAATTCAATATGGTAACTGTAGGTAACTGTTTTGTCAAACAACAGATCCAAGGCCTACTTGTGAGTTATAACTTAAACAATCAGCAAAGTTTACAAAAAAGATGACGGAGGCAGTCTAGCGCTCGCCTCGCAAATGGGGTTGTGATTTAGCCGTCTCACAGCCTTGTTTATTTGCACAACAAAATAATGTCATGCGTTCATGCCCTGGGCAGACTGTGAATTCGTTGAACTGCAGCGCTTCTGTCATACGGTCTCGCATAGCCATCTCAGTCATGGTTGCACTGTTTTGAATTCTTTGGCATTGGCTACAGAACTCTGTTATTACTCACAATAAATGTGAGTAATGTAATGGAATGTTGCAGTAGCATGACTTGCATTCATGAGTGTCAACCACAACCTTGTCCACCCCACACACTGTTGCTACCTAATCCATCACTCTTGTCAGCTTATCACCTTTTTATTTTACCAGTTTTGTACCATATTTTATAACCTCATTTTTTCCTTCTTTTTTTCACCTTCATTCTTCTTTTATTTATTTATTTATTTATTTATTTCCTTGGCCCACCTAATTAATTAATTAATTTATTTATTTATTTATTTATTGAACTTCTATCCTATTCAGTTAAAAAACTGATTAACAAAGGAGGACAACATAGCTTTCAGACATTTTTTATATACTTACCGTACCGAATTAAGTTGTTCTTGTTGTAGGCCTATTTGTTGTAACATTTAAATTTTACAGTTTGCGTAGGGTAAGGGAACTAGTTCTGGATCGGGGTTGAGTTGTGGATCAAAATCTTTGGGCTTGTGTAAGTTCTACATGTAATGTACTAGTTGCACTGTCAGTATATTTTTCTGATGAATTGATCCAAGGAGCATTGGAATTGCACACTGTCATCACCAGGTTGAGTCATTTGTCAACTTAAGTAGAAATAGTCAACAATGCTATCAAAATGGTTGCCGTTTGCAACAGACGCAATTGATATACACATGCATTTATCATTGTAATATTTCATCAGTTATTAGCACAGCTTTCAAACTTTGTCAGAATTTTTATTATTAGTTTGCTAAAAATTGACTATAATAGGTTTACTGTACAACTACTCAAAGCACCCTTGCGGGTGTCTACAAATAATAGGTTTTTGTCCGTTTTTTTAGATCGTAACACCATGTTAAATGAATAGGACATATGCAGCAAGCCTAATAGTGTTTAAAAACCAAGTTAAAAGTAATTTAGGCACACTTATTTTTAGAGCCTGTCTTAACAGATGCAAATCTAAAAAAAAAAAAAAAATGTTTTGGTCTAGCCTAATTTTTTTAATATTTTTTTCAAAATTTTGAATTTGATATAAATTTGTGTTTAGAATATTTGGCTTATAAAATTTATACTCAGGTGTTAGCTCTTGTCTTTGTCTTTAAATTTTGTATTGAAAAAAAAATTGTGGTTAGCATAATTGCTGCAAATAATTCACAATTACAATTTTGATCCACAACTAATCCGGGGACTGATTGTGGATCAATGCTGATACCGGGCGTCCAGAATCAAATTTGTCAGGTGCGGCTGCATTACTACTTATGAAACATATCAATGAACCCCTGATATCAATTTGAAAAGTTTTAGGCTGATGATCCACAACTGATACCCAGGTATCAGTTCTGGATCAAAGCACTACTTTTTTTAATTGGCTCATTTTAGTACCTTCGTAAACTTTTTTAAACTTTTTTCTTTTGCAAACATTGTCGGAAAGTTAATCAATAAGAATATAGTATGTGGGAGTAACAAAAAAAAAATCCTGATACTCAAAATTGTAATATTGCTTAACCCGATCCAGAACTAGTTCCCTTACCCTACTTGTTTATGTAGTACTTAATGATTTATATAACATATTATTTATTGTTTTGAATTGTATTTTAAATTGTTTAGTTTTAGTTACCTAACACTTGTGGGTTAGCCAGAGATCAATAAACATTAAGTACAATCTAAACTCTTCCACAAGGATGCTCGCTGTAGTGTAGGGTAGGTGACCCTCGTTAGATGACTAACTAGGCCTAGAGGATATTGGGGTGGAGGGTAAGTGGGAAAGGAATGTACGATGTCTGAAAAGAGGACTTGATCCCAGCATTATTCAACTGAAATTCTCGGGAAAAGCTTTCATTCATGATTGCTGGTATCGGGGGTGGAACCTGTGACCTCCATGAGTCAGCACTGTCGGTAATCTAAACAGGTGCATATTGCATCAGCATCATTGCATGAAGCTATAGGCTACAGTCCCTCACTACCAAGAGGCAAGAAGATCTATGGCTATGTCCAACTGGTAGGTATCTTGAGTGAAAATATAAGTACATTTTGGTTTTTACTACGCCCCAATGCGGTGAATTGATGGTGAAAATATTTCAACATTTAGTTGGAAGCTCTAGGCCTATCTCTTTCCCCTGATATTTTAAAAAAAGTTTTTGGCTTGCATATTGCAATAAAATGCAGTTATGAGAATTCAGAGGCAGGTATTTATGGTGGAACTAAGGGCTATTTACATAGGTAGTTTTGTTTCTGTTTTGTCCAAAATCAGGGAATTAGAGTTGAAAATTATTTACAGTTTACTGTTTTTAGCGGTGACAAATTATAAGTATGTACCCCTGCCTCTGGCTATGTTCAATGTCCATGAATAAACAAACCATTGCTTGAGGCCTATATTCCTTTCCACAAACCTTGAGTGTACGAGGATGTCAAGGAATTAGGGAAATGCAACAAATGAACGTGAGAGAGAGTCGTGAAAATACTGTAGGTTGTAGGGCGTAGTTTATTTTAATCCAGATCGGACATAGCAGTCGGGCACACACACAGACACCCGAGCATAATATGTAGTAGTATTTAGCTTGCTGCACATTTCTCAGGGCACTGATGCTATTTTAAACTATCTATTCCTTCCAAAGACCGGTAAAATGAAGACCTATGGTGATGTTTTAGGCCTATACCGGTATTATATGGTCAGGAAAATTTATAACAACCTTTCTGATAATCTTAAATCAATCAATCCCAAACATTGACATTTTTAAATCATGGTAGAACAATATCTTATCAGCACTTGCTTCTACAGCATCAATGATAGGCCTACTCATAGAAAGTTGGAAAAGGGCCATGAGGCCCCAGTCACCAAGTGTTTAACTGGCTATGTCTAAGTTATACTTCAAATACAATAGAAATAAATTAACAAATAGGTTTCGTATAGTATAAAGTAAGATCCTAACGCCCGACATGTCTGTACGCAGGTCCAGTTTGCCGATGGCCCCTGCCTGGCCACAGTCCACCCGATGGTAAAGTGGGACTTTGCGTACCGAGCGGCGCGCTGCGGACCGTGGGAGGAGATGGCCAGAGACAGGGAACGCTTCAAGCAGAGGGTGGAACGCTCGGAGCCGGTGCTCGCCTCGGTTCTCAGACCGACACACAGGGAGAAGGTTCGGAGGCGGCTGGAGTCCTCGGCGGGCGGGGTCTGAACGCAGGTACGTGCAATAATTACTTGTTCACCTAATATTTAATAAATAATAAATCATGATTTTTTTCTTAAATTATCAAATCTTTAATATCGAGCCCCTACATACCAGTTGCTCTAACCTGTAAGTTTATTATTTTTGGACATACACAGCCATAAATATTAATTGTGTAGGCCCTAATAAAATCAATTAATGATGGTAATTGTCATTTCTAATTGAAATAGGACAATTCTTCATCATCTGTTGCCACGTCCAACTCTGCGTTGGGTCGGCATTGAAGACAGGCCTCTCCATCTTCTTCTGTCCTGCCACCACTCCTCTCCTTCCACCACATTCCAGTCTCCTCGCTGTTCCACGTCTTTTCTCACACGATTCTGTCATTGTTGTCGTGGTCTGCCCCTTGGTCTCCTACCTAGAATTTTCAATTCCATCATCCTTCTCGGTAATCTCGCTCTTTTCATCCTTTTCACATGTCCGAACCACTATAATCTTCTTTCTCCAATTCACTCCATTAAATTCCTCATGCCCACGTACTTGATCTCGGATATCCTCATTCCGTATTTGACCAGGCCAAAATAATGTGTATTATAATACACATTATTTTGGCTGCTTCTCATCATCATCATCATTGCCTAGGGATGCACATTTTTAATTTAGTTTTAAGTTACTGACATGTAAAATACCTCAAACACGCTGTGCAAGGGGTCAGCTTTACAAAAATAAATACAATACAATACTTTTTTCATTATCGATTTATTGGGGGCTCTTCCCCCAACAATAGCGCCGCAGACGATTTTTAAAAAAACTAGCCTTTCAGAGCATGTTCTGAACATTTCAGAAAAAAAAATACCGGACTGAATGAATGAAAATGTTGTTATTTTTATAGTGCAAAAAACAGAAAACCACCTAAAATGGATTGGCGGGACATGGGGCAACCCTACCCTATGTCCTACACCTAAAAATATGTATTTTTTGTTTCTGTGTTTAAAAACTTTGCCAGTCACTAACGGTTCTAACTTGTTTCTGTATCTGGATTGTTTAACGAGCTACCAGCACGCCTAGTCTGTACAACGACCTTCCAAGGTCGTCTGTCCAATTACCTGGACGGCTTGCTGACCTTGCGGCGATAACGTTACATCAGCTCGTCAGTTTTATAGTTTGTTAAAATAAAACACTGGTCTCTACTGGTTTTATAGGTTTTGGTCCCACCAAACTCAATAACTGTCTCCAAGCTACAGACGGAGATGTCATGATTCACTTAAAATCTTTGTGTATTGTTCTTACATTTCGCCCGTTATAAAGGACAAACCTATAGTCACAGAACCGTAGTCCACCATCATCATTATCCATTGCCTGCTTCTGACAGGGTCAGCTTGGGTTTAGCAACCAAATTTTTCCACTTCTTTCTATCCTCCCACAATCATATCTCTTCACATCTTCCCAGCTCTCTCCTCTTGTCTCCAAGTCTCCTGCTATGACGTCCTTCCATCTTCCTGGGTCTACCCCGTCTTCTTCTTCCTTCTTCAATCCTTTCATACATTTTCTTGGGCATCCTGTTTCCCCCATTCGTTTCATATGTCAATATACCATCTCAACCGTGTCCTTCCCATCCTGTCACTTAACTTCTCTACACCCAGCATTTCTCTAATGTCCGTGTTTCTTATTCTATCCCTTCTCGTCTTGCCCACTGTGCTCCTCAGGAATCTCATCTCTGCAGCCTGCATCTGACTCTCCTCTCAATCTCCCATTGTCCAGTCCAATAAGTAGGGACCCCAAAATTTTGTGAATGACTTTTTTCACTAAATGTTGCTAAATATGACTGTATTAATATTAAGTAGCAAAATAAGGCAATATAATCATGTTTTTATGCTAAATTATAGCAAAATCAGGACTTTCCTTAATTATTATGGAAGTTTTAGTCCAAAATATGCAATTATTTTGACAATTGGCCATTGAAATCAACATTTCTGTTTTAACTTATACCTAGTTGGCACCATGACAGTTAAAAATATTATATTAACGAACACACCTAAAGTGGACTTCACGGGAAGATTGGTCCGCATTTACCAGGAATTTCCTCCCCTCTTTACCACCACCACCTTCCTGGCCGGAGCAGAGTGGACAAGAGGTAGATCGTATCTATTGTAATAGTCGCTCGACCCGTCTATTGATGGTCTCGAAACCATCCAATTAAATTATTTTCGCTTGAATAGAGTTAAATCCTTCCTTCCTTTCATTACGTAGACTGTTGTAATTTACCTTTTAAATGCCCTTTAATGTTAATAATTTTAGAGCTTAAATATTTCACTAAAGTAAAATCAACACGAAAATGTTTTTGAATGCTAAAAATTGATTGAAAACAAAGAACTTAACAGTATAATATACAACACACTTCTTCATCAGAAGTGCTAAGAATATTTTGTAAACATTGTTAGTTCTCCATCAATTTTTTGCGTTCAAAAACATTTTCGTGTTAATTTTATTTCAGGGAAACATTAAAGTTAAAATCATTAACATTTAAGAACACTTAAAAGGTAAATTACAACAGTTTATGTAATGAAAAGAAAATTAATTTATCTCTATTCAATGGTTTAGAGACCATCAATAGAAGGGTCGAGGATAGGTAAGATCTAAATCTTGTGCACTCTGCCCGTCCGAGGAAGGTGGTGGTGGTAAAGAGGGGAGGAAATTCCTGGTACCTGCGGACCAATCTTCCCGTGAAGTCCACTTTAGCTAATTCCTATTAGTATGTTATCTTTATGGACTAAATATTTGTTCATGTGTAATTAATACGTGTTCATTTCGCTCAAGGGTATTGATTGCAGTGCTATTTTTATGACAAAATGATGCCTTTACCTTGAGTTTATATACTGAAATTGAAGATTTTTTTCTATAATGAAATGAGAACTTTTTATTTTCTATTTCTCAGGGACCCTACCAATAAGCCTCGTTAAAATCTATGGAGTGCATAATCGTACGTTGTATCCAGGGTACTAAGGTTAGGGATGGGCATCGGGCAAAGCTGGCTAAAAATTTCTTAATTGGATATATTGTATTTACTTGATTATAGGTTGCCATCGAGTAATTGCCACACCCATGGTGGTATATATCTTTAGGTGATTTCACTTGCGTATCCAGCAATGCTATTTTTGTGGTCGCTTAATGCACGCAGTTCAGACGGAATCCGCCAGGATCGCGACGTGTCAGGTGGTAGTCACGTGATGAGATAGTCGATAAAGAAGTTTTTCCAAACTTCTTTGTCGACTCTAATACCTCGAGAGATGGCAGTGTGTATGCACTTTATTGAAGGCCGTGCATTCAGATCCGTAGGCGGAACATTCGAATTTCCGAATTCGAGCCATCTGATTGGTCCCCAAGGCCGCCATCTTGTAAGTTCTATGTCACGTGACTACCACCTGACACGTCGCGCATTCTGTCGGCGACCGCCTGCACTGCGTGCATTAAGCGACCACAGAATTCTGGCAGTGAAATCACCTAAAGATATATACCACCATGGCCACACCCTTATTTTGATTACTCAAATTTTAAATAAGGGGATATAAATAATATTGAAAAATGGCTTAACATACAGTAAGAACCCTCTTATCCGATCTCCGCTTATCCGATGTACCGTGTTAACCGAGCCGCCAAAAAAAAAAAAAATAAAAAATAAATAAATAAAGTTTTAAATACGTAAATAAAACATAAAAATAATTACAGACGCCGCGCCGCACTTTTTTAAATGTACTCGCATACATTTGAAGGCATGCCTTACGAGTGAGTGCAAAGAAGATAGATCGACTTTTGAGCAGTCTGCATCAGTTCACTGAGCATATAGAGTTCAGTGGTCAGTGTGCGTCGGGCGCATCGCCGGTAAGCGTCAGTGTTACTGAGCATATAGAGATCAGTGTGCGTCGCGCGCCTGCGCGTGCGCATACGATCCAACCATCTCATCTCACACACAGCTGTTCAAAGATGGTCGTTGTGGAACTAGATGCAATCATGTTTCAACCGATTCACGAAATTCGTAATCACAACGCATTGAATTGTTATTCCTGGGCTTATCTTATTTCTTTCCCAGACTTATCTTGCGTCGAGAGCTTCAGCGCGGGCATAGTAGTGAGAGGTTTTTCCCCACATGAGAAAGAGAGCTAGGCCTAGGCCTAGGCCCTAGGCCTATGTTTGCATTCTAGGCCTAGACCTACTGCGTCGAGTTTAGGCCTAGACATACATTTTTATTACGACATGTAGGCCTAATTGTGTACGTGTGTTTGTGAGCTTGATTTACAAGCTATTTGATGAAACACTTTAGGTGATGAATAGAACGTTTATTCTTTACAGTTAATAATATGAGACACAATACAAAAGACTAAGCTAGGCTACTTAGTACGATCAGAGATGAGGGACGCCTCGAAAACGCGGGAGTTGTAGTAACTGCTTGCACCGTGAAAGACGTCTGCTTCTGGGTGTGGCCTACTACAGAGGTCGAAACGTAATCGATACTATTACTACCAATCTTGCAAACATCGACTTATGCGATCTAGTAAACTAGGCCTAAGTTAAACACAATAGCATGGCTAAAGTCACTTGGGCTAATAAGCCTACTCATTCGAGTGAACAAAGGGCGCACAGTCCAACACCCCTTCTCGCCGTCTTCACTCGCTAAACACTAGCTGGGCTTGTGAAGCAAACCGCTTTAATAGTTCTCTTGACACTGGCTTAGTCATCATGTCCGCAGTCATGTGTTCGGTTGGGCAGTACTGCACATCCACGATGCCACGCTCTCGCAGATCTCGGATGAGATGGTGCTTGACTGCGATGTGCTTCGTCCTAGCGCTGCACCGATCTGACTCGATCAAGCGAATACAGCCTTGGTTGTCCTCGAAGATCGTGGTTGCTCCTTGTACTGGTACCCCTACGTCGTCCAGCAGTTGATGTAACCACAACAGCTCTTGACAGGCATTCGCAGCCGCGACATATTCTGCCTCGGTGGACGACAATGCGACGATCGTCAACTTGCGACTCGACCACGATACTGTGCTCTCACCCAATAGGAAGATGTATCCGCTAGTCGATTTTCGGTCGTGGTGTCACCGGCCCAGTCAGCATCCACGTACCCTTGCAGCTTGAGCTCACTCCTTGCAGACAGGCGCAGTTTCGCATCGAGGGTCCCGGCCAGGTAACGCATTACCCGCTTCACCGATTTCCAGTCGCGTTCTGTGGGTGACTCCACATGTCGGCTCAAGAAGCTGACAGCTACCGCAATGTCCGGTCTGGACACTGTAGCTATGTACAGGAGTGATCCAATAACTTGTCGATACTTTGTGTTATTCGGCAACTTGACGCTGGGTTCTTCCATGGAAGACAATATATTTGTTTCCATTGGCGTGGCAGAAGGCTTCGTCTCCAGCATCCCTTGCTCTTCTAGAAGTTGAACTATCTTAGTTCGTTGGTGGATAAGGAACGAACCGTCTGTTTCTCGCTCGATCTGGATCCCCAAATAGTGAGCCACTTCACCTAAATCCTTGGTCGTGAAATGCTCGTTTAGCTGCGCACAAATGCCCTGAACGACCTCTTCAGATTCTCCGGCTACCAGTAAGTCGTCTACGTACAACAGCACATAGGTGGTACTACCGGTTGTTTCCTTTTTCATGAAGAGACATGAATCACGCTTTTCCGCGCTCGAAACCAAGACTTGCCAGTGCTTCTGTGGCCTTCTTGTTCCATGCTCGTGCCGATTGTTTGAGCCCGTAGATACTGCGCTTTAGTCGCAATACCATGTGCTCCTTGCCTGGTTCCTCAAAACCCGGTGGTTGTTCCATGTAAAGCTCCTCTTCCAGATCTCCATTTAGGTACGCTGACTTAACGTCAAGGTGCCGTACATGCAACTGGCGAATAGCCGCCACGCTGAGCAGCACGCGCACTGTCTCGTGCTTGACCACTGGCGCAAACGTCTCGTCGTAGTCCTCACCATAACGCTGCGAGAATCCTCTCGCCACTAGCCGCGCTTTGTAAGTGTTGACGTCACCATTTGCATCTAGTTTAGTCTTAAATACCCACTTGGATGAGACTGCCCGGCGGCCTGGAGGGAGTTTGGCAATCTCCCACACTCCACGTTCTTTAAGAGCTGACATTTCCTCTTCTGCGGCCAACACCCAGTTCTTCTTTTCGCGTTCTGGTAGCTCCATCACTTGTTTCCACGAGGATGGCTCACGTGGTTGGTCACTCTTACTTTATACGAAAGTTTTTCTTGGTGGGATTCCTTTATTCGGTCTCTGTGATTGACGTGGTGCTGGAGGAACAATCTGCTGATCGTTGACAGTTGTTTCTGCCGCTGTAGGCTCTTGCTGAGTCAACTCGGTGGTCTCCTCCGAATCCTCCTCCGCGTCCTCAAGAATGTTGACGAAGTCCCCGTCCATTTCCCCTTCTGGCAGAAGACTGATTCCACACTTGCTTCAACGATGTGTGGATTGTTCTGCTCGTCCATCTCGATGATGCGCACGGAAACGACTTATCCACACTTTGTTGGTGTTAACGTCCAACAGGCGGTAACCTTTGGAGGCGGTGTCATAGCCTATGAGCACGCCCAAGATGGCCTTATCATCCCATTTCTTGCGTTTTTGTTTTGGGACAAGGGAATACACTTTTGACCCAAAAACTCTGATGTGGCTTAAGTCGGGCTTATTGCCATCCCAAAGTTCGCAAGGTGTCTTGTCCACGCTTCGGCTTGGTAACGATTCTGAAGATATGCCGCGGCACACACTGCTTCTCCCCAAAATCTTTCAGGAAGTCCTGCATCCAACAACATGCATTTTGCCATCTCAACTAGAGAGCGATTCTTACGCTCGGCCACGCCATTTTGTTGAGGCGTGTGTGGCACCGTGAACTGTTGCTGGATCCCCTCAAGCTTGAAGAAATCCTGCAGATCCCTGTTGACGTATTCTTTCCCGTTGTCTGTGCAAAAAATGGTGGGCCTATGTCCATACTTAGTGTGAACCATAGCGATATATTCCTTTACAACATTTGCCGCTTCATCCTTGGACTTAAGGAGACGGACGAACGTAAAGCGTGAGTAGTCATCGATAAAAGTTACCATATATCTATGACCGCTCGGCGTTGTGATCGGCATCGGTCCACAGACGTCACTATGTATCAGTTCACCGGGCTTGGTAGCTCTGGTCTCGCTCGTTGGGATGGTAGTTGGGTTAACTTCCCTCTCATGCAACAGTCACAGTCCACCTTTGCGTCACATTTGCCAATGTGTATGCCTAGGGCCAGTCCCTCCGTGAACAGCTTCTTAATTGCAGCTGGATCCCGGTGACCTAAGCGTCGGTGCCATCGATGCATGCATACTTGGCTGCGTGCACACAACGCTGCGTCGTTGCCCGTTTTGCACTTGAGCCTGAAAAGTGTCCCGTCAAGTTCAGCGTTGCAATGACGACCGTCTTGTGAGTTATCTGGCAGGTGGCATCCTCGAACGTCACCGTGTACCCACTACGAGTTTGCACATTGAACCGATAACAACCCGCCATCCCAGTTCCGGAATGTACAGCACATCCTTGAGGTATACTTGTTCCACCTTACCGTTTGGAGTGTTGCACGACAACCACCCGCTACCGATTCCTTCCGCAGAGATCGTTGAGTTGTCTGCCAAATATACCTGGGACTTTACATCTTGCAACGCAGTAAAGAACCTTTTGTTGCTTGTCATGTGGCTCGTAGCTCCCGAGTCCACATACCAGCGGTCGGCCTGGTCCTTGTGTATACTGCTCCATACCGCAAAGGAGTGCTGGGGTGCTGCACTGCTGCCAACATCCTGGGTGCGTACCATGCAGTTAGCTTTCTCCTTTACCTTGCCTAGATGTGTTTTGTACTTGAGGCAGTCTGCCTTCAGATGGCCTTTCTTTTTACAGTAGAAACATTCCCGTTCCTCCTTACCTGACTTGCTCCCTTTTGGCACCTGCTTGCCGTACGTGCCCGCCTCTTGTCTCTTGTGATATGTTGTCTGGAGGGCTACCTCGTTGTCGCGATGGTCCCGCGTCGCCTCGACACGGCGCTGGTACTCGTCGGTCAACTTGCCAGAGACATATTCGACGTTCAAGTCTTTCTCGTCTCTTCCTTCAAGGGCTGTAACTAACGTAGAGTATGACTCCGGTAGACTGCACAACATGACTGCTACTAGGTCGTCGTCTTCGACCTTCTTTCCCATGCCCCGCAATTGACCCACAACCTCCAGCATGGAGTTGAGGTGCCCCTGCATGGAACCTTGGGTAAACCTCATCCCATACAATTTTCGCATTAGATATAGTCGGCTGCCAATAGTGGATCTCTCATGCAACCTTTGCAGCATGGCCCACATTTCCTTGGCCGTCTCAAGTTGAGCGAGATGAAGCAACTGGTCATCTTCGACACTGAGACATATTGCTGCAATGGCCTTGCATTCCAGTTTTCCCCAGTCACTGGGCTCTGGGTCTGGCTTGGGTTGGGTGACTACATCCCACAATCCATCCCTCATGAGTACTACCTTTAATTTTAATTTCCACAGTTGATAATTTGCATTATTCAACTTGGTGATCAACATTTTAGAGTTATCACCTGCAACAGCCATGCTTGATCCTGGCCTATCCTAGGCCTAGGCCTGCTTTCAGGAAATTAAAAGTACTCACCCGTACGTGTCAACCTTAACCTCGTTTTTAGGCGCAGATAAAGTGTTCTAGGCCCATAACCTGATGAAACACTTTAGGTGATGAATAGAAACGTTTATTCTTTACAGTTAATAATATGAGACACAATACAAAAGACTAAGCTAGGCTACTTAGTACGATCAGAGATGAGGGACGCCTCGAAAACGCGGGAGTTGTAGTAACTGCTTGCACCGTGAAAAACGTCTGCTTCTGGGCGTGGCCTACTACAGAGGTCGAAACGTAATCGATACTATTACTACCAATCTTGCAAACATCGACTTATGCGATCTAGTAAACTAGGCCTAAGTTAAACACAATAGCATGGCTAAAGTCACTTGGGCTAATAAGCCTACTCATTCGAGTGAACAAAGGGCGCACAGTCCAACACTATTAAATCATTTAGAATACCCTGTATGAAGTGTATCGTGTGTATTTTATGTTCCTTTATCCATTACATGTGTCATATATATCATTTTACCATATCAGGCTATGCTACGAGAGCAAATAAACCAATGAACCGCACCATCCGAGTTTTTCGCAAATCCGAGGTGCCCCGGTCTCATCCAACTCGGATAAGAGAGTTCTTACTGTAATAGTAATGTCCGCACCCCACTTTTTGAAGCTGATAATTTTAAATATACCTGAGGCCTATCAATACTCGCATATGACTTAATAATGTAGATGCGCGCACAGATAAACAACAACAGGTACCAGTAGATTATTGGTTGAAGTTGCCGACACCCAACGTTTAAATATACTGGGGGGGATTTATCTAGAGAGTAATTTTCTCCGTATTAACTGAGTGGTTAAGTCTTGTTTTATTTTATAATGATCTCAACTCACTTTTAAAATTGTCTAATAAAAACAAAATTCATGTTCAAAGTTGAAACCTACTTAAAATGTTCATTAGTTAGGCCTAAAACCCCTACGAGGCTCAGTGGCATATCCAGGAATTCATTAAGGGTGGGTTCAACCAATCAATTCATAGATGGCTAAGTCTCCTTCAAGGTCGGTTTGGTGAAAGCATCACAGTTTACAATAACCAAATTTGTATCTACTAAAATCCTCTTTTGCTCAGATGGCAATTTGCCTAAAGTATTGCTATAAAACAATTTTTCTATATTCTCCATTAAAACGGTAAAGTTCACTTTTATACTTTTGGGGGCAAACGGTTAACTCCTGCCACGTATGTTTCATATTGATAGTTCACAACCTTGCCCGGAATATTGTGTGCATTGTTTGACAATGTCGCGAGGTCTTTGCTACCTGCTACAGCAATAATTGTCTTGTTGTGTATAACTACTTAACCAACCTTCTCTCCTGAGATTCCTTCACAATCATTCAGCCAAGCTATCTGTGTGCTGTGCTGAGCTGTGACAACCTTGCTACTGTTGATAAGACACGCGACCTTGCCGGAGGTGTGTGTTGGTTGTACTTTGTCTGGTTGCACCTTCTTATCTTGCCGGGAGATTCCAGCCTACTCTGTTGATCATCATGACAGTCTTTCACTAAACACTAACTTCTAAATATTGTGTCAGTGTTGTTACATAGTCATATCATATCTTATCAGTTACGAGTTACAGAACTTAGAAAATGATGTAACGTAGCCAACAGTTTATTGTTGTTTTACATTTCAAAACAAAGGCTTGAGTTGAGTCTTATGTTTAGTGTTAGCTAAGTCACGACCACGACCAAGTTGTTTATAAAATAGTGTTGTGTGTACTTAGCTATGTTGGCCCTACCTACTTTACATAATAACTCGCTGGTTTATATTATTATTGAAAGTACTGTGTAGTGTTTTATAACATATATTTTAGAGTGTCACCCCTTCAAATATAGCAATGTCTTTGATATTTGTAGAATTATTCTATTTTAGCCTCAAATCAACGGGAACAGTTTTCAACAGCAGTTTGCGTAATTCTTATGACTGTGTGAGGTCGACCCTGTTTGTACTTCGCTAGGTTTATACTTCATATTTATAATGGTTGTGTGTTTGTTATTATCTTCAGAAGACACTTCCGTACACATTAAAGCCTTAGTGCAGGTTCCGTTTTTACGGATTTTTCCGTTTTAACGATTTTGAGGGTGCAAAACGGATACACGGATTTTTAGTCCAATTTACGGATTTAAATTTTTTTTTTTTTTTTAACGTTTTACGCCGTTTTAACTAGGCTGGTCAAAAAATCTATATTCAATGCGATATTGCATAAGTGGGAATATTTTCGATGTATAAATATCAAATTTATACAAAAATGCAAATTTCGGAATTTTGGTGAGGTGTCCGGGTAGGTAGTCTAATTAAATTACCTGGCTGGTGCATATGATGGAGGTGCCGGGTCATAAAACGCGGTTGTGAGATCGTAAAATATGCATTTATGGTTGATACCTTATCATTCTATCACCCTATTTGGCCTCAATCATTTTTTTCCCCGATTGATTCGGGGCCTTGGTCGCTTTGATTGACTGTCCCCCACTGAAAATCAGTTATATACTGAGTGGGTAGACTCTAAATACATTTTTTAAAATTTATTTATTAAAAATAGGCCTACCTTACTCATAAAAAAATTATATATTCAATTTTTTTACAACAATTACATTATGAATATCGATATCGTATCGAAATTGGTACATTAGGCATTTTAAGGATTTTTAAGGATTTGGTGGTTCATTTAAGGATTTCTAAGGATTTTGATCTGCTCAAAAGGATTTTTATTTTTTCTTGGTGGCAACCCTGCTTTAGTTTGCACTATCTAGTAGGCTACATTATTTATCTAGACTAACATCTCAATTATGGAACATCTCCAAACGATTAGTTTTAGGCTATTCTTCATATCGTTAACGTAATTGGTTCGTCTATGTATGACAAGCAATTATTTAATTAGTGTGTCACAACTCACAAATGACACGCATATAATCTGATTCCCATCTCGTGTCAATCTAATTGTGTGCGGTTTGTTCTCGTATCTTTCTTACAGATGCGCCGGCATCTAACCCTCTGCTTTAATTTTTTATTATCTTTAAAAAATAATCCAGTATTCAAAACTGTAATGCATGATATTGATTACTTATCGCTATCATGTCACGATAATTATAGGTACGCATATAATTATTAATATATGTATTTAAATTGTGCCTACTGTGTGCATTATGGCTCAGCTGTATCATGTGAACATAGGCCGCAGGTAAAATATGAATGTACGCCACAAAAGTGGATGTGGCCTATTATCACGTAATGCGGTATTTGCAACATACATTTGTACCTTCAGGTGAATATAAATTGATTAAAATAAAGTACCTAATTAACTTTTTAAGCAATGCCAATAGCTACATATAATTGGATTGAGAAATATGCATAGATATCTTAACACCTATAGTAGGCTAGATACGCAGTCTCCAATACCTCCGTACAGGCGCGAGTGTACCAAATTGAAGCGTCAATCTCACCCATTCAAGATGGCGGTTTGGCGTTTTAATTTATGCTTTTTTAATGCAATAAAGTATTTTACTGGATTGTTTGATATGGTTTTAGCTTGTACAGCATGGTATTGAACAAACAGAAACAATGCAAAGTTATTGCATAAGGGAATTTAGTAATCATTTGGTGTTTAAGTCTGATATGCTCACCCGTCAAACTGGCGGCCATCTTTAAAAATATTTTTTCGATTAATTGCTCCCATCTAATTAACATGCAAAGCCAAACTCACCCATTCAAGATGGCTTCCCATTGTCCCGGAAGTGGACCGCTGACTGCTAGTCTAGCCAATATATGGGATGTCTATGGAAATATGTTTGTGATTTGAAACAGAATTGTTTGTGTTCTTTAGTATTTTCAATGAAAATCACTCTAGCTTTGGTTTGGCAAACATACTTATGGTGTGGGTCACTGAAATACGTTCTCGAATACAGTCGTATGGATCTCATATGTGACGAAGCGCGGCTAAAAAGAAACAAGTCATACTGTATTCATGCAAATATAGACCGATGTTTTTTAATAAATGTCATCAATTTCAGTAGCATGTACACCAGTGACCTTTAGTTAATCAAGGAGTCTGGAAGATACCTATCGTTATCGAGCTCGTTGGTCTTGTGGTTAGCGTATCTGCTTCCAATGCAGAAGGTCCAGGGTTTGATTCCCATTAAAGTCAGAAGTTTTTTAACTTCTGATTTGGACTTAAGTCCATCAGTTCTTGTCTTAGGAGTTTGTAAACGGTGACTTTGGAGCCGTCCTAGCAACGAAGCACATAATAAATTTCAGAGTTGTTCTGAATCGGCCTTGTTGATTCTGGCGTTGATTCGCGGGTGTTCGCACTGTCCATACCACTGATTGCTATATTTCCTATTAAAAATATCGATCTTTGGTTGGTTATCGCTCACCTCATCGTTGCGTCGGAACCTGCAGGGTAGGCT
The DNA here is from genome assembly GCA_024449915.1 of Sweltsa coloradensis. Lineage (NCBI taxonomy): Eukaryota > Metazoa > Arthropoda > Insecta > Plecoptera > Chloroperlidae > Sweltsa > Sweltsa coloradensis. Next base: position 230,471 of record JAMZAV010001799.1, read on the forward strand.
TGGTCGCTTTGATTTAAAGTCCCCCACTGAAAATCAGTTATATAACTGAGTGGGTAGACTCTAAATAAAATTTATTTATTTATTTATTTAATATTCTGGCGTCGCTATTTTCATAGCGCTATCACTCACTGACGTCATCGTAACAGACTGTAAGGAAACATAGCGCCCTATTTTACGTAGCATTTGATCTATAGGTAGAGGTAATGAGAAATGGTGATATAAACACCCGAATTTAGCATTTTTTGCGATTTCACATAAATTTTCAAAAATAATCCGATTTTTGACGATTGAGTGTCGGTGAAAGATTACCCTTGATTTACTTTTGACGCCAGTCGTACATCATCGGCCATAATTAAATCAAGGATTCTAGTTGTATCTACTAGGCACAGCCCTTGATCTACTACTGGTGAAGGGTGTACACTCATTAAAGTTAGGGTGGTCAAAATAGGGGTGCGGTCTATATCTGAGTAAATACAGTAGATCTAGGTTGGTTAAAACTTACTGTTGAATCGGTCACATACTGAATTACATCTCGCCTCTTTCTGCACTCGTGATGTTCTAAACTGTTTGAGAACTAATTCTAAAACAAAACAGGAGTATTGTCGCACGCGACCTTGGATCATGGGCATAGTAAAGAATAATGCACGAGTCACAATCTGGCCGATACAAACGCTCAAACGCTTAATGATCTTGCAAACACACCTACTACTACATTATCTATTCTTTTCTAAGCCGCCGATATTAGCAATTAAATTTACAACAATATATAGGGCCTCTTAGTTATTTATATATGAAGAAACTTTAGGAAGTAGGAACTAAAGCACCTGTCAGACGATTGAGGAACTCTCTGGGAGTAGACCTGCACTCGTTTACATGGAGCTTGCGCTCGCCACGAAAAATGACCACCTTGTTCAACTTCCAGCGAGTCGAGTTAGCGAGAGCCAATCAGAACCCTCTACCATAACACATGACCAGTGAACACCAATAGATGGCGTTATTGTTACCTTCATTGTCTGTCATGTGGCAAGGATGGTAATAAACTCGCGCGAGTTTTTCTCGATCGTCTGACAAGCGCTTAAACAAACTACAATACCAGCTCTAGACGACTCTTCAGTCAGCGCTCTATCCCTGCCAAAGTCAAGCTGCTCTTTGCACTGCAAATGGTTTTGAAGCCGCTGAATATTGTCTTCGCGCCTTAGGCATCACAAAATATAGCTTTTGTCTCCAATTCATAATTATCTGTTCTCTGTTAACAATCAATCAAAATTTGATAACATTCCATTGCTACTATCTAGTATTCACCTCTTTTCCTCTTTAGTTCAATTCAGAGCAATTGAAACAAGTAGCTTTTGGCAGCATTCTGTTAACTGTAGTTGGGACTCGGTATTACAGGCATAGGCTGAGTAGATAACACTGATATTGAACTCAATTTACTCACGAACATAGGTGCACGAATCAGGTTTTACAAGCACAGATTACAACGGTTCCTCTTCTCTGACGCCGTTCTTGGCAGTTAAAAGTCTGGTGGGCAGTGGACTCCTTCTTTAGAAGCCATGCTGGATTGTGTTCAATGTTTAATAAAACCAATTAAATCTCTTTAAGAACTAACTTTGGGGTATTTCAAATCAATCATTCAGCTTCAACGTTTGCCTTCAACAATGTAACTTTCTCGTAGTAGGAATGAACTAAATATATCCGCGTTATTGTTGTTGCGTATTACCTACTCGTCGGCTGTTATGCAAATATTTATCTTATAATTTATGTTATTGTTGGGAATATTAGAAGGTTTTCAATTATTATTATAAATAAAAATACTATTAAATAACCTTGGGATTTGTCTTGGTTTATGTAAATAAATAAAATATAACATGTGTTTGAAACTATTATAATATTCTTCCCATCTTTAATCCTCTTCTGACTTGTGATTGTACTCATCATCATTATCCATTGCCGTTTCCTACTTCTGGCAGGGTCAGCTTGGGTTTTGCAACCAAATTCATCCACTTCTTTCTATTCTTCCACAATCGTGTCTCTGCTACATCCTCCCAGCTCTCTCCTCTATTATGTAGGTGTCTTGCTATGATCTCCTTCCATCTCTTCCTTGGTCTCCCCTTTCTTCTTCCTTCTTCAATCCTTTTCTCATACATTCTCCTGGGCATCCTCCCTTCCGTCATTCGTTTCATATGCCCAAACCATCTCAGCTGTGTCCTTCCCATCCTGTCACCTAACTTAAGTTAAATTATAAAATTGTACTAGGGGTACTGTTAATTAATCCTGCATTATTTTATTCAATGTGAATTGTCCAACTTGTTAAGTATGTACTTCATTCCAGCCTACCGTCTGGGTTGCAGTCCATCTGGCATCAGCTGGTAAGTGCTACTTCCCAATACTAGAGGCGAGCTCTGGCCAGCGACGTGAGAGCCCCAACCCCTACTATCTCTTGGCTAGAGTTACGCAGCATGATTCATGAACTAACAGTTGATGCAATAATAAAAATAATCAATCCTCGTCCTAGCTTACATACGTAACCTCTTCATAATTTGTATTGTTTTATTGTTCCTTGTTTGTTTCTGTACTGCGTTGCTGATTTCTCACAGCCTGATCCATGTCTTGTTTTGTCGTAATGTTATTTGTGTATATATTTATGTAAACTTCACTCTACGCAGCCACCAAACTCTTTTAAGGGAAGCTGTTGGCTCCTAGCCTCCTATCAATCTCTCCCCACCCAACATTATTTTATTAGATATAAATTATACAAACTTTAATATTCAAACCGAAATTAACAACATCCAACCTGACCTGTGTACAAACCTGGGTCTCCCACATTCCAGGTAGGCTTGTTACAAATGTCTGCTAAGGGCTAATACTATCTATTCTTCTGTCTGTCTATTTATATAGACACTTGTACGAAGCGCCTGCGTTTAAGACACTTAGTTTAAGTTTCTATATAAGGCACGCGTGGCGAGACACTTAAATAGGACGCTTCGTTCAAATGTCAATATAAAGCGCTTTGCGCCTATGTATAAGACGAGAGTCTATATAAGGTCGCTTCGTGTTCTAGTGTCTAGCACGCTATGCGCGCCTTATATAGACACTTGAACTAAGCGTCCTCCTATATAAGTGTCCAATTACTTTGTGTTCAAATTATCTATAATTTTCATTAGGCCTTCATTATCATTTGTATTATTATTATTAGCAGTATTAGGTTGGATGGAAGATAAGGCTTCACTAGCCTTAATCCCGCCTTACAATAAAGACCTTAATCAATCAATCTCTCTCTCTCTCTCTCTCTCTCTCTCTCTCTCAAAACAGACATCCGGTACGAGTTTACTGAGAACTGCTAACAAAATCAGCTAGATCCATTGTGATTTAAACTTACAAGAAATAATTAATCGAAAAGTAGGTTTCTAATGCGTAGGAATGATTTTAATGACAATGGTTTTGATTTTGAAAAAATATTTTTTGTTTGTTATTTGTCTGGCTGTGAAATGCAGTGCCCAAGGTTTATCGAATCTTGCTCGCTCAAGGCATCCCCAAATTAAACCTTGCAATATTTACACGTAATACGTTCTGGCTATGTTTTCCATAGTATTGTCACAGATGATAAACTACACTGTGTCGTTATATGCATTTCAAAACATGATTTTTAAAATACAATCTAGAAATTACAAAATCTTTCCCAACCAGGGGATTGAACCCACACGTCTCCCACACTTTGGGTTTAACGGCACCTTAGTCAACTAGACTAGGAAAACGCCAAAGTCGTTAGACGAGTGAGCGATTCATGTGTTGAGTACCCGGTAACATTTGCATTTAAGTTTGATAATATTGGTATAAATAATAGGGTTTGTAAGTATAGTTGGTATCAGGGCACACCACACATCAACTGTAAGGTTATAATGCGCCACTGTAGCCTATGATAGGCTTGGGAGACCTAAGATAGGGGGAAGAAAGGGAATATTACCGGTTTCTCAACACATGGCGCACTCACTCGTCTAACAACGACTTTGGCGTTTTCCTAGTAATATTTGACAATATTATTTAGACAAAAACTTCTTTATTAACTGGTTTTAATAAAGCAAAGCAAACAATGTCATTGATTAATGACAATGTTTATGAAGACACCAATTTTAATAACATTCAAATTGTATATTAAAACTCATTTTTATGTCTTATAAATAATAATAAAAAACTATAAAATTTATTAATTTAACAACAAACTAATTTGCGCGGTAAAACCAGGACTTAATTACTATGTACTTGACTTGATTAACAATTTAGCATCTTAATCATAAGATGTGTCACGTGTCTTAAGCGCCTGTCAGACGATCGAGAAAATACTCGCGCGAGTAACTCTCTGGGAGTAGGCCTTCACTCGTTTACATGGAACTCGCCCCCTCGTTGTCAAGACAGTGAGCCAGCGAGCGCGTCCAGCTTGTTCAACTTCCTAGGGAGTCGAGTTAGCGAGAGCCAATCAGAACCCACTACCATAACACGTGACCAGTGAACACCAATTAAGATTGTTATTGCTACCTTCATTGTCTGTCGTGTGACAAGGATGGTAATAAACTCGCTTGATTTTCTCGATCGTCTGACAGCTGCTTTACCATGAGTGGCTGTTCACGAGACCATCACATCAGACCTCCTTGACGCTTGCTTCAGGGATGAGCATTGTTCAGGAAAGCAAGTTGTACTTATATGTAGAACTTGACCACGTAAGGAAAATATTATAATTATTTATTTTTCTGTTCAACACTATTAATTACATTACATGTCAGTTACTAAAAATTTGATAGTCCTGAAGAGCTATTGAAAAAATAAAATTGATAATAGAAGTGTTTTTTTTTCAGTTGAAGACACACGGATTATTTTGCATGCATCAATCTGCAATATTGCCTGGAGTTTGGAACGTCATATTTTATGTAAATCAATCCAGCTGAGTATCGAACCCCGGTCTCCCGATTGCTGTCCGAGTGCTTTTTTTCATGCACTCGTCAGCGTAACTACCTATAAGTTCATGGTGTGAAGACGGGGTATGGCTTTGGAAACTTTGGAAAACTCAGTCGGGTTTGCCATTGGAAGAGTCAGCCTTCTTCCAATGTTTGTTTCAAAAAGTTTTTTTTTTAAAGCTTTTATTAAACTCCAGAGAGTACAACCCCAACTATGGCGTAACATAGGCAACATTACATCATTACAAAGTACATAGTAAGTCAGTTAAACATTTCAGCTATGACAATGACAGGATAAATGATTAATAAAACTAGGGAAATGCCAAAGTCGTTAAAAAGGTTATGTAAATGGCTGGGAATAACCCAGATTTTGCTTCTTTTCTTCAAACAAGAAACTATTGAAACTGTCCAACGACCATATGCCCCCAAAAGCTAGCAAGTCTTCCCCCATGACAGGGCAGGGATCGAACTGGCACCTCTTAATAAGACTTGCAAACGCTTGTGAGTGGGCTACCGTGGTACCTCTATCCGTTATTTTCTTAATTTACACTGATTATATTACTACATCATCAAATAATTTGTTTATGAAACTCTATGGTTTGACCATCCATGGATCTACAACCTAGTTTTAAATCCATTGATTTGGCTTGACTTTGTAGCAGACTTAATTGTTTTTAAATTTCCCACGCACTACATACAGCGCGCTCTTTTGATATAACACTAGAACTAAATTGCAGCGTTTGATACAGTATGCGCGATCTGTTGTGAGATCGTACTAACTAGACCACAGAACGGTCGACTTTGTATCGACTAGTCGATTATAAGGGACTATCGACTAATCGATTATTAAGTGACTATCGATTAGTAAGGGACTATCGATTCGGACGACCGACCCAAAACCTCCAAACAGCGGCGAAAATTTGCTTGAATTCAGAATTTTGTATCAGGCTCGCAGAAGTTTACGAGAGGGCATGCGATCTCAGAACGGTCGACTTAGTATCGACTAGTCGATAGACTATCGATTAGTAAGGGACTATCGACTAATCGATTATTAAGGACTATCGATTATTAAGGGACTATCGACTCAGACGACTGACCACAAAACCACCAAACAGCGGCGAAAATTTGCTTAAATTCAGAATTGTGTATCAGGCAAGCAGAAGTTTACTAGAGGGCATGCGATCTCAGAACGGTCGACTTTTTGTATCGACTAATCGATATACACTATCGACAACATGGCGGCTACGGCTACAAAACTTTGACGGTAAAAGGTAAATTTAGCCCATTGTTATTATTATTATTTATTTATTTATATTAAATCTTAATTATAAAGTAATGTAGCATTAGATAGGTTGCATAAAATTAAGATAATATGAACATGTAGGGCCTAGCTGAATGCAATGCAGATATGAGAGGCAAAAGGCACATTTAGGTTTAAGAGGTTATGTAAGAATTGGATTGTCAACTGTTGTTGAAATTTTTTGATTGAACGAAAGATTGTACTATGATGAAAATAGTAGCAAACATGCAAAATAAAGTACATTATTACAATTACAAAAGTTGGGGCTAGGGCCTAGGCCTAGGCCTAGCTCTAGCCTAGGGGGGCCATCAAATTCCAACTCGCAACCTTCTCGTGGTTTGGCCCGTGATTAGGGGAGTTCTTCTCCCTAAAACTAATGGCGAGCTCTGCGTCGTCGTCGGGGAATTTTCCCCTTTCCTCTGACTAGGTACCTCCCCGACGGCGACGACAATGACAACACGGACGGATGATGACACAGACGGAGATGACCACGACGTGGGGGAACCTCTGCCTCTGCAGCTTGTTGGCTGATGAGCGGATCAAACACTTTCACAAGCGTTTCAGAAATTAGGCCTATAATTAAAAAATTATTTTAAGGAAAACTGATTCAGGAAGGCTAGAAGGTACGTAGGTAAGTTAAAACTCTTTTGTGTTTGTTGCTCAAAATGAAGAAAAAGTGCATTTGATTTAAATCAATGATTCAAGTTAATTGATTTAAATGAAAAACACCTCTGCTTTACACACATTTAGGCATCTCTGACGTAGAATTGCGTCTGTGACAAGGCCGAATGTAATGAAATCATAAATTACGTAGTAATGAAAAGTAGGGTAACAAAGATTTGAACCGACAACCTTTCGCATAGAACTCAAATTTGTGCTACCATGTTGCCACACTGCACTGTGATGGTGGAGCTATTAGCCCATGTTGGGTGGTATCGTCGATGACCGTACAACTAGTGTAGGCCTATAATTATTCGTAAGACTGACTGTACGATTATACAGTTACAGTTCTTAAAGGGCCCGTTCACCTCTTTAACAAGTTATTCTTAAAACCAAGTACGAATATAAAAATTAAGTTCATTGTGTATATTTCCAGACCTACGTCAATAGGGGTCTTTAAATTCATCGGCGCGCTTCGGGTCAGTGACGTCACTGACCCGAAGCTGGCGAGGTGTTGCAACACAGCACAGCTACTAGCGGCGAGTAACGCGTGAGGCAGGTCCCGGTCTATCTATCGAGATAGTCTGTTCTACTGAAAACAAAGCGGAAGGCCTGCGATCATCTCATTAACAATACGTTACAGTTAAACCAACACCTGTTTTTTAAACACATACGTTGTTGTCGTCTATTTAATGGAATAAATATTATATTGTCACGTTCTTATAAAGTTATATGTTGCCAATCATGACAGGTAGGCCTAATAGTGGAGTTGAATAAGTATTGCCTATACAACAACATAATACACGCGATAGCGATTCTTACACACACAAACACACACACACACACACACACACACACACACACACACACACACACACACACACACACACATGATACAGAATTACTTGCACTTGAAAAAAATAAAAGCGATTTGGTTAAAGCATTAAAAAAATTCAATTATTCTTCCACAATAAGTGAAATTACATGATTAAAGTAATTCCAAACGCTATGGGCTAACAGCAGTTTCCGTAATCATGTAAATGTCAGGATTGCCAGTGGTGAGGATCGACCGCGGATCTCCCAAATAACTATCGCGCGTTATGCATGTACTATATCTATCCGAAAACCGATTAACAATGTATCATTATCCCAAGCGGCATTTTATTTTATTTTCTCATGGAATACTCTGTATATTTATTATTTAAAGCCGCCTTATGACCACACTTGTGTATACAGAATGAATAACAAATCTATGTTGCCTGTTAGATCAGTTTCTGTTCGTAATTGTAGACATAAACAATGAGGAGGTATGCTTACTTTATTGCGCCAGACATCAATGTTTCTCTATTGTACTGAAACTGATGGATGTTTTTTATCCAAAGCTTTTCGTGGCGTAAAATGTTGAGTACATCTTTGAAAACTATCATCTGCCCAAAACTACTATATGCTTAGTTATTATACACTGCGCCGACTCACGTTCAAGCAATTCACTAATAAAGTCACTCTCGTCGCAACAATTTGACTCTTTGTCGGTTGACATTTTGACACTTTGTGTACAAACTCTACACGAACACTACTGAATAGAATTCGCTTGCCCTGTAACGTATAATATACATTCTTATTTTTTGCACCTATTACACCACTCCTCAATGTCATCATGAACGATTGATCGAAACGAGTGAACGTGTCCAACTGATGTGAAGAGGTCTGCGTAAGGTTTCTGGGCAGTGTTTAATGTTTGTTCTCTTCCTTCTTAGTCCCATTTGCTTATCGCTTTTTGTTTATATCGTTCGAGTATGCAGGCACACCCCACTCATAATATATATTATGGTATATAGATTAGAAAACCATTCCAAACACAAACAAAGATTTAAAAATCCACATCAACAGCATAATATTCGACAAAAGGATGAACAAATAACGTACTGGCATCGGCAGTAAATATATAATTCGGCTAGGTGTACAGGGTTTTGTATGTGTATACAGTAAGTGCTCTGTGCGCTTATCAAGTCGATTGTCAAAACGACATAACTTCGTAAAAATCTCTACACTTGACACTTGAGCCGAATAACACATGGCATGTGTTTTTATTTCAACCTAATTTGAAGCGAGTATGCCATACTTGACTACATGTCATATCCCCCCTCGCCAAGCATCTTTAAAATGTCCAATACGATAACTCAGTTCGCCGCGACACCCGGCTACTCGACTCCGAAGCCAAGGCCGTGTCGTGCGTTGTTGCCAGTACAGCGAAGTGGCGAAAACGTAGTCAATTTCATTACATATTTAACAATTAATATATGGTGATTATGATTATTTTCGAGAAAGAATTTGTTGTAAATGGAGTCTACTTAGGTAAATAGACGTCTGGGTACACCTTTACATAAGAGGTGAACGATCCCTTTAAGTACCTACAGACTTGGACAAACTGAAACATTAAAAGAGTCCCTTGTATGCACTTGGTGACTTGTTTGGCTACAGGTAACGGGCACGCGTACTGTATTGATAAGTTGTACGTTCCGGCTTGATAACCCGTTGACATTCACTGATAGATTACACTCTGGTAACTACCAATAGTATTAAATCACATCACTCAGAGTTTCAACTCAAACTTTTCCCTTCTTTGTTACAGTTTAGTGATGTAGCTGTCCGCACTGCCTCGCTCAACCATGGAAGAACCTCCGGTTGAGAATCAACCCATCCAAGTCATCTTGCCTTTTATTGTAGCCTACAGTAAAACATCTTTTTATGAGTAGGCCTAGGCCTAGGCCTACGTATAGGTAGGTAGGTGATTTAAGTGGCCTTTGCAAATAACTTGCTCTGGTTGTTTGTTTGTTTTTTATTTATCCATGCATAACAGAACAGAGTAGCCTAAGTAGTGATGGCAAGCCAGCCGATTGACTGGTCAAATATTGTCAGTTGACAGTGTATTAGGTACCGGTACTTGTCCCGTCAAATCATTGATATTTAACATCCACAGTCTCCAATACTACGTCCGAACAGGCGCGTGCGTACCAAATTGAAGCATCAACATATCCTTTACAAAATAGCATTTTGACGTTTTAATTTATGCTTTTTTAATGCAATAATGTATTTTACTGGATTGTTTGATGGTTTTAGCTTGTGCAGCATGGAAATGCACAAACAGAAACAATAAGAAGTTATTGCATAAGGGAATTTAATAATCATTTGGTGTTTATGGCTAATATGCTCACCTGTCAAACTGACGGCCATCTTTAAAAATATTTGAGCTACAAATCACTCCCATCTACTTAACATGCAAACTGTGATTTCAAGATGGCTTCTAATAGGGAATATTCCACTTAATATTTTATATTTTATTTTAATTCTCATTCATGTCTTAATAGTCACTGCACTTTTTTTATTTAAAAAAAATGTTTTTTGTGTAATTTAAACAAGAATTAAATGGGTCCCCCAGTTTGCGCGCAAAAAACGAGCGTGCGCCATCTTTGGACGGTACTACGTCATAACTGTGTTGAGTCAAGGCCAATTGGAAACTAAATGTACGTATGTTTGTACATATTTACAAACAGACGGCGGTGCTCGCCCATCCGCTCAACACAAACAACTCCACAGGGATGTACATTTTCACCGTCTTTTGTTTTTCTTTTTTCGTATGTGACAGGAGATTTCGCGAGATCATTGTGATAAAGAATAACGAGCATTTTGTCTTGAATTTTTGCATAGCCTAGGACTATCATGGTATTCTTTATCTACAATAGGCTTTAATTAGTGATCAAAGTAAGGTTTTTGTGCGGGATGTGTGTCAGAAACTGAACGTGCAGGCCTAGGGTTGGCAAGTTAAGCCTAGGGCTTGTCAAGTGAGTAATTTTAGTATTCACATACCAATGCCTATATCCTACAGGAACGATTGGCCTAGACTGTTGTATTATAAATAATTTTCTACGTCTAGGCCTAGACCTAGGACTGTTTCAGTTTTGTTTTTTGATTGCAATGTCAACTTTTCTCGTTTTCTGGCTAGGCGTTAAATGTAAAATGTCCGCCATCTGTTTACATTACTGTAGGCAACGCTAGGCGCTGCTTTGTTTAAAACACCGCCGTCTTGATGTATATCTCGATCCTACTATAATACTATTCCAACATCTTTGGTCTGGATGTATGTTTATCCAGACGGCGTTGGATCAACACAGTTCTGACGTCACAGTCGTTTTTGCCGCTTTAAAAAAGTGCTGCTTTTAAAACGGCTATAAATCACTGGATTATTATTTCACGGAAAAACAAAGTACATATTTGTAATCGGGACGAAATACTTCTTCTAAAAAATCTATTCGTACAGTATTTGGCGGAAGTGGAATATTCCCTATTGACACGCCAGTGGACCAATGACTGCGGATCTAGCCTACTATAGATGTTTAATATCAATATGGGTCAAATAATTTTTCTAGGTAATATTTTTACTAGGCGTAATTTAGTTGACAACACTCATTCTTCAAATTCATTGTGATTTGGTCTTGTTGTTAGCATTTCTACTTCCAATGCAGAAGGTCCAAGGTTCGATTCCCGCTATAGGCAGAAGTTTTTTAACTTCTGATTTGGACTTCAGTCCATCAGTTCTTGGGTTAGGAATTAGGAATTAGTTTTTTACTTTGGAGCCGTCCTAGCAACGAGGCACATAATAAATTAAAAGTTGTACTGAACCGGCCTTGTTGATTCTGACATTGATCCGCTGGTGTTTGCACTGTCCATACCACTGGGCACTGATTATTATATTTTCAATTAAAAATATCGATCTTTGGTTATCGCTCACTCGTCGATTGCGTCGGGGCCTACAGGGTTGGCTTGGTCGCTTTGATTTTATGTCCCCCACTGAAAATCAGTTATATAACTGAGTGGGTAGACTCTAAATACAAATTTATTTATTTATGTTTTTTTTTATTATTACGTATTTATTTATGCCGAGCTAAGCAGGCCGGTGCTGATTCGGTGATGCCCAAGACAAATGGTGGAAACACCCCTTTACTCAACTTAATGTTGTTGGAAAAAAGGCTATGATATATGATAGGCCTATGGTAGGCTAACTTGACTTAAGTTACATTCCCTTACAAATTTACAATTGGACAATTCATTGTTGTTGCCCCTTAATACATTTTTACTTTTTGTAAAGTAGACCTCTATGGTTTGGTATCCCATTCACCCATTTTCATCAATAATTATCATTTATCATCATCATCAAACATTGATCATATTGATGAGTACGGGCCATCTGCACTGCGGCGTGTATGTATGCCTACAAGGCTACTACATTATGTTAACCAGTAGGGCCTATAAAACCTTCTGTCTAAAACGACCCTATTTAATATGTTTTCCCCGCCTATTACGTACAAAAATGGATTCAAAAGTGTATACTTCCTACCCTTGAGATACATTTTCTTCCGTCCGCGCTCTTGCTGTGGATACGTTGTTACTAGCCGCGCTTGCGCGTTTGTATCAGCCTTACGTCTGTTTGCGGCCTAGCCCTACGAGTGCAAGAGTGAGAGAGAGAGAGAGAGAGCAATATCATGCGCGATAAAGGTGCGCGCTCGATCCAACTCAGCTGACCGTCGAGTAGTGAACATGATTGTGGGATAAGTTTTTGTGATGTATACGTATTATGTTCCAACAGATTACGAAATCTGTAATCACGTTACATGGGAATTATTACTGGACAAGTGGACTTATCTTTTGTCCCAGGCTTATCTTACGACGAGAGCTAAGCGCGGGCGACAGGCATGTGGTAAAATAATTAACTTGCCCGACCACTTTTTTTACATGCATGGTATTTTTCTAGCCCTGCCTATTCTCAAGCGCTATTTCAAATGCAAGAGCGCGGAAATAACGCAAGTGCTGTTTTTGAGGTTGTATTTTCGGAACAAAACATCGCGCTGTATTCGGTCCGATACGGTATATTATATTTCTTGTTACCCCTAGACTGTTAACAAATATTAATTGTCTTACCCATACAAGTTCTACATGTTCCACAGCGCTGCTGTTGCGTGGGCTGAACGTTCTGTCCACCGTTGAGTCCATGATGGAGGCCACGACAAGTCCGTGTCAGCGTCTGTATCGGCTAGACTCGCTGACATACACCTCGCTGGTTATCTGCTACGCCGACCTGAGGAATCCGACCGACGCCAAGCTGCTGCACGACGCTCTGTCCACCGTTGAGTCTATGATGGAGGCCGTGTCAGCGTCTGTATCGCCCAGGAATTGCTGACCAACATCTCACTGGTTATCTGCTACGTCGACCTGAGGAATCCGACCGACGCCAAGCTGCTACACGACGCTCTGTCGCAGGAGGTGCTTGTCACAGGTACGGACACAGGGGTGATTCTGTCCTATAGCGGTAGCATTTCCGTTAACATTTTGATTACATAATATATTATTATTTATTATAAGACTGCCCAATTTCATTAAATTCACTAGTTTAAACTACTCAACTAGATGTGTTTTCATGTGAACTATTCTCCCAGAAAGGGAAATCACAGTTTAGTTTGCAAGTTCCTGGCAAAGTGTGCGTTGAATTTCACTTGCAAATTACTAAATGTTTAAATTTGTCAGCCCAAGTATTTATTTCCTGTGCTGAGTGGGGCTTCTTCAGCCATTCTTCTTTCTCGCTATCCAGTATAAAATGTAGGGCTGCCCAACAATATCGATATCAAAATAAAGAAAAAATTCGAAACATCAATATGGAAATGTATATTGTGTTCCTTTTATTTTTGTTTATTAATTATTAGAAATGGGAAAGATTAATTCAAGAAGACGTTGGAAAACGGGATGAAGTGTGGGAGTATGTGACAAGTTTCAAGCTGTAGGAGGACAGAAGAGAGTGGAGTAAATTGTTGGAGAGGAAGGAGTTAGTGATGAGGAGTCTGGCAAGCTTTACAGTTTCATGTGCTAGATAATGGTGGAAATACCACCTCTCAACCCGACATAGTTGGAACTGAGTTATGATGATTATTATTATAACATCACCGATATGTAGGCCTTCTAAGCCAATAAAAAAAAAAAAAAAAAAAAAAACATGTCTAAAAACATAAATGTGATAAACGTAAGTATTACATACGGTTCTTATCAAGAAATGCTTTGTGTGGCAGTGAGTTATGGTTCTGTAACGCTGCCCCCCTCCCCCACCCCTCCTATGCCACCAACTATGTATTGCTAGAGTCAGTCTTGGCTTCGGGCCAAGATCCACTGAACTTCAAGCACTCCGTCTTGTTGACTTCTTCCTTTGGCCAGATACAAGATCCAAAAAGCTAGCATTTTTAGTTTTTCTGTGTTGGTTGTGTTGAGTTGATCACGTGACCATTTCGAAGGTCGTTCAAACTGGGCCGACATCAACTCTAGGCCTACATTGTTTTGTTTTTTATGTCTGGGCTTGAAACAGTTGTATGAAATTAGTATGAAACATTGATTATTCCACGTGTAATGTAGGGCCTCTTAAAATAAACTGTAACTTTATTCATATTACAATTGTTTTTGCTTTGACATTGAATGGTATTGGATTGGGTAAAGTAACATTTTAAATTCATGAAAATTGTACAATTTTCTTGCCATCACGATGGTTCAGACCAATCTTTTATCTCCATTTGAGGTGAACAACAACGAACCTATCTTAATAGGTCTAACTGTACAAGATATCTGCATCAATAAAACCAAGAAACAACAATAAAATGTACTGGAAATACCTCCCGTCTTCATTTAAAAGTTACTTGGCCACTTTGGAGCGCTTTTTCCAGTCTCGTTGATGAATGAGCTTTTATGGTTGATTATTTTTGTCCAATGATTAATGTTTCGTGGTGTCATTGTCATTGTCATCATTATTAAGACAAAAGCAAGCAAGAGTGAACCATGTCTTCCTTCAACAATGTGCGAGACGACCGACTGCAAGTCTGAAACAGACCGAGAGCCGACACGCGCTTCGTTGTGCCAGCCGCGAAAAGGTTCGGGGCGGCGAGGTCATATTGACCAATCATTGCCCTAAAAGAACGATTTTTATGAGAAATATTATTCCGATTGGCCCCATAATCACAACATATATAAATTCAGTATAGATTGGAGAAGGGTTGACAGGTTGGGAAGGTATAGAGAACATGAAGCCCAGCCTAGGACTGAGACAAAACGCGTCGTGGATTAAGGTAACAAACAAGTTTAAATTAGCTGCAGTTGACATCAGCAGGTGAAATGTTTTGTTCTTTTTCTTCTCTATGCTTTCCCAACCTGTCAACCCTTCTCCAATCTATACTAAACTAGCCGGTTGGCCTTTTCCAAACTACTGTAATTGTAACATATATAAATTCAGTGATTTTGAATGTTTCCATTTACTTTCATCAAGATCGCAGTATCCGTTTGCCCGGTCGCGGGCCTTATACTATCACGAAAATATTTCATTAAAAACCGAAGAAAATGTTAATAGTACGACTTTTACGAGAAATATTTCTTTGATTGAACCAAAAAACTTTGCAGATCTAAGTTCAGAGATTTTGAAGGTCTCCTGAAATTTGAAATTTCCACCAAGATCGCATAGATATATGCCGTTTGCCCGGTAGAGTGCGAACAGACAAAAAAAAACACCCTAGCTATTTTTCTCAGGGTAAGTGAAATTGAAGTCTTCACTGCGATCATCCAAATAAAATGATGGAGATCGGGAGTAGGCCTATTTCAACAATTTTTTTTTTCAATTTCATTTAGGTGCTTATTAATTTGTATGTGTCATTTACCTAAAATGAAGGTAGAGGGTATTGGTTTAATGCATTGTTGTTGTAATATTACTGATTTCAAATATTTATTGAACTGTAGTTCATTGTTGTGTCTGCATCTACTGAATTGATTTATTAGTTTCACTTGTCAAACAGATGAAAGGGTTGACAGTCTGGGAAGCAATAGACAACAAACCCAGCCTGAGGGCTGGGGGCGACAAACTTTCACACTGCTTACAACGCACTAGTCACTGGTGAAGTTTTGTCTTTCCCCCATCCCTCCAGCTATTTTTATTTTCTGATTTCTTAACCGTAATTGCCATTAATGCCTGATAGGCAATTTTTACACTAGAACTGTTGTTTTAATATTTTTAACTGAATTGATGTTTAAATAAATATAAAATAATTATGGCTTACGTTTGGTCTCTCTATGTATTTATTCATTAGTGTTTTGTAAACATTGGGGGGGAAGGGGAGCAATACATGGTGGGGCGACAAACTTTTCACTGTGTTGCAACGCAGCTAGTCCATCATCATCAGCAGGTGAAAAGTTTTGTCGCCCCCAGCCCTCCAGGCTGGGATTTATGTTCTATTTGCTTTCCCAACCTGTCAACCCTTCTCCAATCTAACTAGCCGTTAGGCATTTTTCACACTAGAACGAATCCTTTGTAAATCAGTTTTTTAACTGAATATGATAAACGTTAAATAAATAAATAAAATAAATAAAGGCTTACGTTTGGTCTCCTGCTATCGTATTTTTCCCCCACTAGAGTTTGAACATGGGGGGGAGAGGCGCAAGTACATTTGTGGGAAAGTGACTAAGCATTTTATTTTCCAACCAGCGTCTCTTCTCCATCAACACGGGCTGCGTCTCATCACGCCGTCGCTGCAAGCCGCTGTGAGTAGGCTACCCAGCCACACGTTCAACACGGGCTGCGTCTCATCACGCCGTCGCTGCAAGCCGCTGTGAGTAGGCTACCCAGCCACACGTTCATACTAGGGGCAACTTACCAGACAAAGACAATACTTTGAACAAAGAGTTGAGAGTATAAGTGGAAATAAATTAATGATGTAGAAAGATTGTACACTCTTTTGTTGGATAAGTAGGCCTATAGATCATATTGATTAGCATTAGGCCTACATTTTAAAATTATATTAGTGTATGACATTGAAAATCTTTTTCTTGCTTATATCTGCATTTTTAATAGCTAAATGTGAATGTTAACCATCTCTGTATTTCATCATTATCTGTTGCCACGTCCACGGTCCAACTCTGCGTTGGGTCGGCATTGAAGACAGGCCTCTCCATCTTCTTCTGTCCTGCCACCACTCCTCTCCTTCCACCACATTCCAGTCTCCTGCTCGCTGTTCTACATCCTTTCTCACACTATTCTGCCATTGTTGTCGTGGTCTGCCCCTTGGTCTCCTACCTGGAATTTCCAATTCCATCATCCTTCTGGGTAATCTCGTTCCTTCCATCCTTTTGACATGTTCGAACCACTTGAATCTTCTCTCTCCAATTCGCCCCATTAAATTCCCCACGCCTGCTTGATCTCAGATATCCTCATTCCGTATTCGGTACCATCTAGTCTTACCTACATTGCTTCTCAAAAACTTCATATCTACAGCCTGCACAAGGCTCTCCTCCACTGCTGTCATATTCCAAGTTTCTGCTGCATATGTCAGTATTGGAACAAAGTAGGTCTGGTAGATGGTAACCTTGCACTTCTTTGGTACTTCTCTGTTCCATATGAGATCTCGGATAGATTGGAATAACCCAACAGCTTGCTGTGTCCTTCTTCCTATCTCTGGTTGAATCCTTCCATCGCATGCTACTATACTCCCCACGTACTTAAAATTCTCCACTTGCTTTAAAATCTGTCCTAGTAGAATCCTGACTTTCTTCGCTTTTTTTCGTGTCATCAGCATTGTTTCACTCTTGCCACTTCCAAACACCAGACCATATTCTCCTGCCACCACACTCCACACATCAACTTGAGATTGTACCTCCTCTTCTTCCTCTCCCCACACCAAAAGATTGTCTGCAAATAACATTATTTTCATGCATTTTTCTCCGATTCTCTCTACAACTTTCCTAGTGATTTCGTCCATGACAATTAATTAATATCGAACCCTATTTCCAACTAAGTCGGGTAGGGGGTGGGAGGTTCCCACCACATTCTTGGCTCCCAGGGGTTATCGAAGCTGGCTAGCCATGCCTGACGCTTCTCCCACATCATCTTTTTCTTCCTCTGCGTCATCAACTTCACTTTCTTCCTCTCCTCTGTCTTCTTCCTCAGGGACCTCCACCAGTTTTTTCCATATTTTTCGTTCTTCCCAACATCTTTCCTGGTTAATCCTTTCCCAAGCTGCATTTCTCCTTTTCAAATCCATTGCTATAACTTCTTCCCATCTCAGTCTGGGCTTAAGCCATGATAATAATGCACAATAATGGTGACAGTACACTTCCTTGTTTTAATCCAATTTCCTAATTTCAAACCACTCTGTAATTCCACCTCTTGTCTTTACAGCACTTCTAGATATCAAGTACATACTCTGTATTTAAAGTAAGGAATTAGAAAAAATAGCTATAATTTGAGGAAAACAACAATTTTGCAATTAGCGTTCCAAAACTTTGAATGAACGAGGTGTTTTGTGTTCTCAGGTGTTCCTGCCATCGTTCAGAGATTTTCCCAGGCCCCCCTCAAGCTCTTTGACCTTGATGATGCGTTCCGTTGCGAGCGCCTCACCTTGCCTAGCTGGTAGGTAAGTGTAGGCCCAGGTGGGTCACAGTAACACAGTGCTAACTAACAGGCTGCATTCATGCAAGATTCGGTATAAACGTATTATAGGACAAAGAAACATAGCTACTTAGTCGTTGGCACTCGCAATGTCAGCCGCCTTGGGAGTTTCTTTACACTAAACTTCATGCCAATTATAAAAAAATTAAACATATAAAACATGTTGTATTTCATTGTCTAATTTTCTTTACTTTTCAATTACAGTGGAACTTTAAATTTACGTACCTTGAATCACCGAATTCCTTGATTGTGTAAAGTTTTTTGTTGGTCCCAAAAATTTTCCCATAAGGACAATGTTAAATTTTCCTTGAACTAACGTACCTTGTACCTACGTATTACGTGACTTAACGTATCGTATTTCAAGTCCCGAGTCATAATATATGGCCTCGAATTTACGTATTTATGCCGCCGAACGCTGTGGGGAACGAGGGAGGTTGTTATTTACTGGTCCAAGTGCCGCCCGCTTTGACAGCTCAACACATGCCGCCGACCGCATGGGTAATAATGCAGTCCCTTTCCTCCCCCCTCATTAGCAGCAGTCTGGCAATGTGAGAAGGTCGAGTGGATCACCGTTCGCCCCCCCCCTCCCCCTCCCACCCATACGACCGTAGTATTTCAGCACTGCCGACAAACGCAACCTGATACTTGACCTGGCCTACCCACTCCACTACCGGCCTCTTTTCCCGACGAGCTTGAATGAGTGAGCATGTGAATCAATTGATTGAGGAATCAAGCACATGATTCTATGACATGTGATCATTTTATTGTATGTGACAAAATCGACTGCAGTCTTGAGTAGCCAGCCTCAGTTTAACTAGTGTTGTATTGACAGCATCATTCATTGATTAAAAACAATGATCTTGCAATTATTATCGCGTAAGAAAAACACGGCACTGCTGAGAGAGAATGTGAAGTGTCACTGTGTCTGAGCTGGCTGGCCGGCCGACCGAGAGAGGAGAGAGGAGAGTGAGAGCCTCGGCAGCGCGAGTGCGAGGGGAGGGGTAACTGGTCTTGTAGGCGGCAGCTGCCGGCTGGCGGGGTGGAGTGGGGAAGTGAACCTGACACACAAGGTTCGTTCGTCTGTGTACATTTAGTGTTACACTTTACACTAGTGTAAGCGAATATCTACACTGGCCCGTTTTTCTGTGTCCGTGCAAGCAGTGTAGAATTTATGTCGGCGTTTTTCTGTACAGTTAGTGTATACACTAGTGTAGACAGTGTAAGATATATTTACACGGCCTATTTTGGTCGTGTAAAGAATTTACACCAACATTGCGCGCCATTAAACGATAAACATGGAGGCCGAGACTGCAAGTAATTGTTGTGAGGGATGAGAATGGGGGGGTCCCTTAAAGAAAGAGGACTCTTACCTTTTTACAATGGGAGGTAATTACATTTTACATTTACGTACATTTCGTAACACAAATGTGGACTTTTTTTGTGTACGTCCGTGTACGTTACACTAACCTACTACTTCCGTTAAAAGTAACTATTTCCGCTTTACACTTGTCAGTGTAGAATTCGACTAGTGTAAGTCAGTGTTACACCAAATAAACACAGACGAACGAACCTACAGCTTCACAAAAGATCGCGCTTGCTGGAAGGATGCAAGAATTTTTAACATCGTGCAAATGGGACTTTTGCAGAAACTTTTCAAATATAGCGATCATGGCGAGAAAACGGACGATGCGGGAACAATCCATAGGAGTTTTACAGCATTTTATTTACTACGTAATAAACTTGGCGTGTGCACATTGAATTGAGATACGTTATTTAAATGTTGTTTGTAGTTTATTTTTTACGTTTTAAAGATTTGATGGAATTTCCAGCTGCTCTCTATGTTTTTTCCGCTCGTGTGATTTATTTCACGGAACAGAATAATACACAACATCCCTCCCCTTCCCGCGCGAGGCCGGCCACCGTGATGTCGTGTGTGTGTAAACAATGCTGTCTACCCTACACTCGTCTTTGTGAAGGTGAAGGTCGTTCTTTGCGGAAGTCTTGTCTCTGTGAAGTTCGATTTCAGCGTGTTTTAAAGATTCAGCGGCGTTATTTAAGTGTCCAATATTTATTACGTGACACTGACAGCATTAGGAGATAAAATACATAGCGGGCGGGCGCGAGCACCAATGAATGAACTGATTACGTAAGTTCGGCAGGGGGGTGGGTGGGAGGGGGGGGGGGCACTGAGATAGCGACGAGGTAATTGACCTTGAGCTGCCTACGATCCGATATCAATTACACTACGCAGATGTGTCACATAAACAATTTCGTAATTGGTGCTTGATGTTACTCCTGCTTGCGATTGCACAACAGGAAGTGAGCACCGAGTTAACGATGTCTTACCATCCGATGCCACCTATAAGCAAACAAACTCACTTCCTGCAGCCTTCCATGCTCATAATCCAGCATAGGCGCTACCTAGGAATAGTTTAAAGCACTCAAGTTGATGTTGTCACTTTGTTGGTACAGTAGGCGGCAATTTTGAATGTTTTTTAAATTTACGAATTCCTTGACTTTATGTATTTTTTTTGCCTCTAGTTAAATTCGTAAATTCAAAGTTCCACTGTACCGGTACTGGCCAATACTAAATTGAATTAAATACTTAACAGTTATACTGTCTTATAAAAAATAATAAACAAAAGAATCAGTAGTCAAAAGGATAATACATTCTAAATAGAGGTACAAAATTTGCGATTTTTAAAAAAATGTCCGGTTTATTGCCTAAAAGTAAAATGTAATATTGGCAACGAATTACATCATTTAGGCCTAGCGATGGGAAAAAAAACATATTTTGAAAACGCAAATATCGTAAAATTTTGCGTATAGTGCAAAATAACGAACAAAATTGTATCAAACTGGTCAAAATGCGAATTAAATCGCGAAATTGAACCTTTTAGTGTGCAAAATGTGAGGCGATGGTGAAGGTGCCAGTCCAGACCGAATATTACGCGTGCGGTTGGCGGTACCGTGACGTCACGGGCTTCACGGAAATAGACCTCCAAAATAACTAGGGTTGTGCGAACCTAGATTTTCAAATTTCGAACCGAACCTCGAACCTGCATTAATATGGTTCGTGAACCTCGAACCAAACCTTTTTTTTTAAAGTGGGAGGGATTCATATGGGCATTGAAGAAAAACTGATCATTGATCCATATCTAGGCTGACTGGCTTATCTCGCACAATAATAATATTACAAGTATACAGCGCATTCTTGTCATAAATGTCCAAGGATTCTTCTGATGTATTTTTAATCATGTGGGGAAAACGTTTTAGGTGTAGGCCCTAGGCTAGCCTAACCAGCTTGGCGGCATACAAGGCGGCTCAAAACATCTCGATCCTGCTGGGGGGGCGCGCTCAAGCACATGACCTACCAGCAGGTCAAGGTCAGCATCCTGTGCTGCGACGACGGGGTTCTGTCGGACAACGTCCTCGAGCAACTCATCAACTACCTCCCTCCGCCCGACCAGCTCAAGAAGCTAGAGGAGTACAGGAACCAGTACGAAGACCTCACCGACGCTGAGCAGTTTGCCGTCACCGTATGTACACGGGTTATTTATTTATTTTATGTTTTGTCCACATTACAACGGGACATATTATTTCTCGATTTTGTTAGTCGAGAAACACTCCCATAGGTGTAATTTTTTTTTTTAAGTGACATAATATGTCCCACAAATGTTATTTACCAAATGTTGTACAAGTACATGAAACAATAAGCATAATTCACAACTAGTTCTAATTCTTAAGTGTAAGGGGCAAGGTCTAGTCGCATGGTGTAAGTCGTAAGAAATGTGAGCCTGTTGTTAATATTCCAGAGGAAATGATTAATGTAAGTTGTAAAGTGAGTAGATGATTTATTTTCCACACAAAACGAAAGGCACGTATTGACCAGACGCCATGGACAGTTACAATTAATAAAAAAATTTATGTTTTAAAAGTCAAAAGACAGAAATCTAATCACTGCCTACTAGTATGAACAAATAAAAATAAAAAGCAAACATTTTAGAAAGTACGTGTCGGCCAAACAGAGCCGTTTACAACATCCTACGTACACAAGACGCTCTCTTTGAAAAGTGATGGTGGCTGCTGAATTTCTTGTTAAATAGAAACATAAATATGTACAAAACACGGACAAAACAAGACGTTTCGACAGGTTTCTCTCATATTTCTACTTTATGTTCTACATCTTACTCCTGTGTGTTGTGTTACAGCTAGCGGAGATCAAGAGGCTCCTACCGAGGCTCAAGTCCATCAAGTTCAAGCTGAGAGAGAGCAAAGTTGTCCAAGATATTAGGCCTTAACCCGTATGTTACAACCACTCCTATCGAGCATTTCATTCAAACTTTCAAGTCTGCAACGGTTTGAAACGTGCCAATATGTACGGGTCCAGGATGGTTGGGCTCCAAACATTTCCAGATACAAATTAGAGGAACAAAACATTTGGTCTAGAACAGTTTGAAGTGCTTGGAATACGTAGACCTAGAAACTCTCTGCTGTCAACTGCTTGAAGGAGGCTTTATAGCTTGACGTGGTTGCTCTCTACTCAATCCTCCCGCTACCATTTTCTTATTGACTTATGGTATTTCTATCCAGCATCATGTTGATTATTAATAATTTCTATAGGTAGTACAGATAAAGTTAAAGTTGTATGCTCTAAAAAGGAACCTCTGACATATTTTCTAGAAAGTCTATACAAGAATGCAGCTACATAGTTCACAAAACAGGCTATGTTTCAAAGGAGAAAGTAGTCCATTCATTCAGTCCCTTTGTGAAGTAAATAAATCAGCTAGATTAAACTCAGTTTGAAGTTGTCGCCAGCTAATGTTACCGTGTGCTTGCAGGACATTGTTAGCGGAGCGGCCGCGTGCGAAGAGGTGAAGGAGAGCAAGAAGTTTGCGCAGATCCTGGAGCTGATCCTCCTGGTCGGCAACTACATGAACAGCGGCTCGAAGAACGGACAGGCGTTCGGCTTCGAGATCAGCTTCCTGTCCAAGGTGAGGGGAACACAGGTCATCACACACGTTACCTCGTAGCTTGATGCGCGTAGTTTGGATAGTCACCCAGTGAGAGCGCCACGGTGTGCAAGGACCGTGCCTCAAGGTTCGTGATGAAATCTTTAATGTACTTGGCGGACTGATGGGCTAGTCCTCCAAGCAAAACAAGGCGCATTCACTCGGCGTCTGTATGAACTGCGTGCATTAAGCGACCACAACAATAGCATTGAGCATGTACACGAGAAATCAACTAAAGATATGAACCACCGTGGTCTGCCCACTGTAAGAGATAGACAGATAGACATTCTCCAGAGGTAGAGAGGACTAAACTGGTTTTTACAGAGGAAGATAGGTGAAGATGGCTTCTCAAGAGGAAGAGAGGCCTAGATTAGTTTCTCTCTCTCTCTCGACACTGGCTTCTCCAGGGGTAGAGGAGCCTAGACTGGCTTCTCCGGGGGTAGAGGAGCCTAGACTGGCTTCTCCGGGGGTAGAGGAGCCTAGACTGGCTTCTCCGGGGGTAGAGGAGCCTAGACTGGCTTCTCCGGGGATAGAGAAGCCTAGACTGGCTTCTCCAGAGGTAGAGAAGCCTAGACTGGCTTCTCCAGAGATAGAGAAGCCTAGACTGGCTTCTCCAGAGGTAGAGAAGCCTAGACTGGCTTCTCCAGAGATAGAGAAGCCTAGACTGGCTTCTCCAGAGGTAGAGAAGCCTAGACTGGCTTCTCCAGAGGTAGAGAAGCCTAGACTGGCTTCTCCAGAGATAGAGAAGCCTAGACTGGCTTCTCCAGAGATAGAGAAGCCTAGACTGGCTTCTCCAGAGATAGAGAAGCCTAGACTGGCTTCTCCAGAGGTAGAGAAGCCTAGACTGGCTTCTCCAGAGAAAGAGATGGCTACTGAGTCTTTTTTGCAATTTTTTCATTAAGCAAAGACCCTACTGTTCAACCACGTTCTTGTTTGGTTCCAGTGACTCTAAGGGTGACAGCGAGTCCGACCTGATCTACTTCATCAAGGAAGCTAGTCGAGTTGTTGGACTGGGGGGAGACGTGGCCGGCACAGACATGTCCTCCGTAGCGAAGACCCTACTGTTCAACATGTGTCTGCAGATTCAAGAGTATAAACAACGGCAGGGCAGCGAGCGGATAGACGAGTAGGAGATTATTCAGCATGTTATGTGTATCACAATTAAACCATTTACATATTATAGTTTATGGATTTTGTACTTATTATTAGTATCAGCTGTTATATAGTATATAGATATAGGTTATGAAGAATTACTAAAGTTACTCAAAGTTAGTAATTTCATAGGGCCTATCACGATTTTACTTAGAATAAAATGCAAATATAAACGGTTTTTACACGATTAAGATGCTGATTTCAAGCGTATGGCTCTACGAGCCCTTGGTTTGAACCCCGTATTATTAGGCACGGGTTATTTGTAAATTTCCTTCACCAGTTCACCATACAGAGTCTCGAAAAGCCTTGGAGAACTAATAAACCTCAACAGTTTTGGTCTATTTGCATATTATTTTAAAGACATGTTAAAACAGCTGTGCTCCTAAACTCTGAGTGGCCAGTCGTGTTGGCATATTCCACTGTTCCATTGAAGTAGTTCTCAGTGCGGTCTTTATTTATTTACTCAACGTCTATGCTATGACGGTACGTCTTGCTCGATGTAGTGTATCGAGCTCAACCAGAGTTTGGCTGAGAGGGCAACGAGCAGTAGGACAATATAATTGTTTATATATATATATATATATCACTACACTTTGGTCCAACATCATTTAGTTGGGTAAAGGGGTGTTTCCACCATTTAATCTTGGGCATCACCGAATCAGCACCGGCCTGCCAAGCTCGGCACCTCATCTTCTTCCTCATTCTCTTGTCGTTACACCAACTCTCTCCACTTTTTCCTGTCCTCCCACCATCTTTCTCTCTCTTCAACCACTACCCACTCCTCTCCTCTCTCCTCCACATCTGCATGTACTTGATCTTGCCATCTGTCTCGAGGTCTTCCCACTCTTCTCCTCTCATTCTTTAGCTCAAATGTTGTCTAGGGATTCTATTCTTCTCCATTCTTCTCATATGCCCATACCATCGTAGTCGCTCTTTCTTCCCCATCTTGAACTTTAGGCTCTTTACTCCTACTTTCTTCCTTATCATACTACTTCGTATCTTGTCCAACTTTGTCACACCTGCCACACTGCGTATGAACTTCATCTCAGCTGCCTGTAGAGCACTTTCTTTCACAGTGAAACATGACATAATAAATTCAATTAGTTAGAGAAAGGCCAACCGGCTAGTGATTGGAGAAGGGTTGGCAGGTTGGGAAAGCATAGAGAACATAAAGTCCAGCCTGAAGGGCTGGGGGCGACAAAACTTCTCACCTTCTGATGACAAGTTGTTTGTTACCTTAATCCACAATGCGTTTTGTCCTTCCCAGAAGGTGGATTAAGGTAACTTTAAATTAGCTGCAGTTGTCATCAGCAGGTGAAAAGTTTTGTCGCCCCCAGCCCTTCAGGCTGGGCTTTATGTTCTCTTTGCTTTCCCAACCTGTCAACCCTTCTCCAATAAATTCAAAGTTGTTCTGAATCGACCTTGTTGATTCTGGCGTTGATCCGCGATTGTTCGCACTGTCCAGACCACTGATTGCTATATTTCCTATTAAAATATTGATCTTTGGTTGGTTATTGTTCACTTGTCAATTGCGTCGGGGCCTGCAGGGTTGACTTAGTCGCTTTGGTTTACTGTCCCCCACTGAAAATCAGTTATATAACTGAGTGGGTAGACTCTAAATACAATTTATTTATTTTATTTAAGTAGAGCTTTATTTTTTATTATGTGAGTTGCAAAATTTAACCGAATGATGGATTGCGCAATTGACACCAATTATAACTTACTATAAAGAATTGTACATAAAACCAAATCACTGCTATCTAGGATACATGAATAACTTTGTACCAGTCTATATGAAGTTCCTATTTATTTTTACTTTAGTAACTGCAGAACAAATTTAAAAAACTCTAACCAGCCACTAAATGTTGACCATCCCTAATGTGTAGAATGTAGGTAGGCCTATCCAGCTAGACCCACCTCAGAATTAAATTACTACACTCTTTCCTACATATATTTTTCTGGTTTGTACTTTTGCTTCATCTTACTTCCTATAAGATTAGTGCATGTTATTGTTCTGTAGTTAAAAGATTTGAATTAAGTATGTAGTAGTAGGCCTATAGGTGGAACCAGATAAGCTGTCGCACGTCAAGGTCAAGCGAGAGCACGGATGCCCACGTTGACAATTTACACACAACTGGCATTAGGTAGGGCCTACCGTATTTGGTCATGTTATCGTGATATGTTATCACATAAATCAACATTTTATAAGCTGTGAATAAAGTAGTTCGTCGCACAGAGTCAGTATTTTAGCGAAATAATGATTTTAAGTAATCACGATTACGAAAGTGTTTTTTTGCCTTGTTTTGTTGGTAATGGTGTGTCCAAAGTTCCAGCTGTTTATAATGCCAACCTCGCCAGATATGATGTCAATGTTTAGGAGCATCAAAATGTCTTGATTTTATTCGTACACTTCATAAAATATACTTTATTTTTAGGATATATTGGACAAGGCTTGGCTTTAAATAAAGTGGTGTATTTCTCCGAAAGCAGTTTTAGAGACCGTTATTTTATCTACTTTTTGCCAATCCTGTGGCCATAGTGCGTGGACGACAGTGCTGCGATCCCTCGGCGACCGCCACCTTATCTGGTTCCACCTATACATAGCTACATGGTACTCAGTTACTTGTACTATATTCATACTTGGGGAAGTTCTTTTAAAAGATTCAGTTCATCAATCTAAACAGGAACTTTTATAAAGTTCAAGTTCCTCATAAATAGGGACTAAAGTTTAAAAAGTTCCATTTGATTTTGTAATGTGTATTATGTTTAAAGTGTCTGCAGAGTCGCTGACATGCAACTTGCAAGTAGTATATTTTTTATTATTAAAAGTCTTATAGTACTGCATGTTAGTACCATTTTACAAAGACCCTAGCTACATTTAAATAAAATAAATGGTGACAATGAAATAGCGAATGTTACTCTGAGATAAAAAGAGATGGTTATGGTTGTGATAGAGCATGGCGAGCGGTAGGGTCATGAATCATGATGATAAATATGATACGAAATGATACATAACAGCAAGGTTATTTGCTAACAAATACAGAAAAGTAGTGCCAAGTGCAAAATAGACTACTTCATTGTAACTGGAATGTTTTAACTTTTTAAGGAACTTTTTAAAAAAGTACCTCAAAAATATGAACTTGATCACTTAAAAGTTTCCCAACACAAACTCTAAAAAGGATGAAGTTCCAGGAAAATGGAACTTGTTCATTAAAATGTTTATTTATTTATTTATTTTATTTATTTATTTATTTAACGTCTATCCTATTCAGTTATAAAAACTGATTTACAAAGGGGGGACAAAATAAATAAATCTAATTACATAGATGCAGAAACAACAATAAATTACATTTTCGTAAATAGTTGAAATAGTAGCATTACAACAACAATGCATTTAACACAAGAATTTTGGTAACAAATTGAATGATATTATATGCATTTAATGAATGAATCAAATATAAAAAAGGGTGGAGAATGAAAAGAAAAGAAAAAAAAAAGAAAAGAAAAGAAAAGAAAAGAAAAGAAAAGAAAAGAAAAGAAAAAAAAAACATTAAAAAAGAAAAACGAAAAGAAAAAAACTGATTTATTAGACGATCCCACTCAAACGAATATGAGGTTTGCCAAAAATCAGGAACAGCAAATCAGGGAGTATAATCAAGCTTTCGCGGAAGAAACCACCGAACGCGAAATCTTTCTTCTTGGGTTCAATCTTCATTTTTGTGTTCAAATTCTTGACTCATATATATAATTATATCAGATATATAATTATTTAAAAATTTCATGTCAAACTGATCACAGCAATGATACAGGACACCTAAATCAAGTTGCAAGCTCCATCAGTGGGCGGCAACCAGACAATCTAGGCAGAAAAATATAGTTGAAAATACATTGTTTATATCATAATCAAAGCAATAATGAACAAACAAAAGAGAAAAGCAAATCAATTATAAGAGCTTATGAAGGTAAATTAACATTACACAAACACACAGACAATAACTTACAAATAAATAGTAAAAATCAATTTTTTGCTCTTGATTCATTATCATGCTTCAATTTTACTTTTAATTGTACAATTCCTAGATCAGTAAACTGGCTTCTAATATCATAAGAAATTGAATTCCAATAGGATACGCCTCTGTACATAAATGACTTTCTAAATGCTTCAGAATTTAATCTAGGAACTTCCAATGAGTTTATTAAAGTAGAATTTCTATCACGATCAACAATTTTAAAAATATTGGGTAGAATACCTAAAAACATACCTTTCAATACTTTGTATGTATTTACCAGCACGCTATACTTCATCCTCTCCTCAATCGTGAAACAATCAGACTGCAAATCTTGGTTCAAGGGAAATGAATCAAACAGATGGTCAATTCTCTTCTGGAGTACAACATACTCAGTAGAAGGTCTTACTGCCCAAACCACTAAGCAATAATCAATAACAGAGTGAATATAAGAATCTACAAGTAACCTCAACATTCTCTCGGTTACAAACCTCTTCATTCTACTTATAATTCCAATTGCTGATGATACTTTATTACACACATATTCATAATGTTTCTTAAAATTTAAATTACAATCTAAGAAAACTCCAAGATATTTAAATTCATACACTCTGAAATTAACTTACCATTCCAATTTAACGTCAAATGAATATCATTCATGCTTCTATCATTAGCCTTATGAAAAATCATAAAATTTGTTTTGCTATAATTAATATCAAGTTCCTGAGTTTTTAAACCAATCATCCATCCTCTTTAGAACTTCTTGAAGACGTCTTACGATCTCTTCGACATCCACACCTTCTAATAAAAGACCAAGTCATCAGCATATAAGATATAATTGATGCCTCCCATTATAGTAGATATATCATCTATATAAAATGAATAATAACAGGGGTCCTAATATTGATCCTTGGGTACACCACAAAATATATTGAATACTTTTGAACTATATTTTGCAAGATTTATAAACATTTTCTATTTAAAAATAATCCGCCAAAATTGATAACAAATAAGGACTTACGTTATACCTGGTTTTTAATTTTATTAAAAGAGGTAAAAAAGGTACTGAATCAAATGCTTTCCTAAGATCACAAAGACAGCTCCTACCTTACCATTACGTTTATCAATCCCTTTATAGATAAAATCTGTAAATGCTAGAAGGGCACTTTGCGTTGACCTACCTTTCCTGAAACCATGCTGGTTTGCACTTAAACCTTCAGATGCATCCACTTCATGTAATAACCTCTTGTGTAAAATATTTTCAATAATTTTCCCTACAATTGGAAGAGTTGATATAGGTCGATAAGAATTCCTATTACTCTTTTTACCTTTACCCTTAGGAAAAGGCGTTACCCGTGCCAATTTCAGCTGTTTTGGGGAAATCACCTACAAGAAAGAAATGGGAAATTAGATACGCTAATAATCCGACTATTGATGCGCATTTCTTAAATACTATGCATGGAATCTCTTGAATTGTTGCAGAGCTTCTAATTTTAAGGCGTTTAATTGCTGAAATGACTTCTTCATTAGTTACTTTTGTAAGCGGAAGATTCTCTGCTTCTCTTCTATTTAAATCTTTAAACTTACCAATTTCATTTGAAAAATCTACATCGTTCACAACAAAACTTTTTTGTAACAAACAGCACATATCTGGATTAGACGTGTAGGATACCCTAGAGATACGTTTTTTTTAGCACTTAAATTTAGAAAATTTAGCATTAATTTTGACAAATTTAGCATTTTGTAGCATCAATTGGTTTCTTTCCACCAAAACCCTAATGTAGGGTGTTTCTTAAACTTCTTCTGGTAAATGATGAATTGTAGGAACATTTTAATTCAATATAGTCACATAAACAGCTAGAATACATTACTAAACTAGTTCTCAATAGGCATTAAAAACATTATTTTTAGTAAAATTAGCATTTTAAATCGTCAAAATTAGCATTTTGGTGCATCAAAAACCTAAAACGCTAAAAAAACTTATCTCTAAGATACCCCATTCTCTGTCAATGAGGCTATGCTACACTCTTTTTTTCTTTGTTACCTGTCAACTTATTATAAACTGACCATAAGATTTGAAGAAATATCATTATCAAAAGAAGACTTAAAATGCTCACGCTTAGAAAAACGAATCTGATTATTTACCTTATTTCTAACTTTCTTGTATTCCTCCCACGTTGACTGCCTTCTAAAAATTCTAAATTCTTTGCGCAAGTGTCTCTCCTATGCATGGATTTCCTAATCTCTGCTGTTAACCATGGGGCTGGCTTACCTTTAATTCTTAATTCAAGGGTTGTGCATGTTCATTTAGAGGTTCTACGACTACTTAACAAACATTTCTAATTTATCATCTGCACTTACTGCCATACCAATTGGTCAATGGGACCACTTAAGATATCTTCATCTACTTGCTTCCAATCAACATTCTTATAATTTCTAGTATTTACAAATTTAGGAAGAAATTTTTGCTTATTAATCTTACGAACACAATAAATTAATTCATGATCACTTAATCCTACACTTATAATACCTGACTGAATAATATTTTTTCATTGTGATTTGCATAAACATGATCAATTAAAGAAGCTGACCTATTATTAACCCTAGTAACAGACTTTATCAATTGTACCAATCCATGTGATCTAGTAAGAATTTTGAAATTATTTACTGGTAATGTCTTCTTACTCAAATCAATGTTGAAATCACCTAGAAAAAACAATTCATTAGCTTCCGATTTTAAATTATTTACTAAACTATCAAAACAATCTGAAAATTCTTCTAACTTTACGTGTGGAGCTTTATAAACTGCTGTAAAAATCATTGGCTTTACATTCGGAAGCCAGAATTTAACTGACTGCAACTCAACATCTATCGGAAATTTAACTTTACACTCGACTACACTTGACATGAACTTCTCAGCAATATAAATAACTAACCCTCCCCCTACCCTTTCACGATCAAATCTTAGCATTTTATAATTGTCAATAGAAATAAAACCGTCTGGAACAGACTCATCTAGATATGTTTCACAGCAAGCAAATATACAAAATTATACGTGTCAAGAATAACTCTCAACTGATCTATGTACTTATCCAACTTACGTATATTGAGATGTCCAAGCTTCATTCCTTTTGGCAATACAGCTAAACCATTAGCAGCAACATCATTTACATTTTGTGGTTTTTTATCGACATCATGATTAAAAGATTTGTCATGTAAATTTCATGTACACTTAGAGGGGGAAATAAACAATTCATACAATACATCTCGTCGAAACTCTTCTTGTTCGGTTCTTCAGTTCATAGACATCTTGAACGCCACATGAAGGCACTTGCTGCTATTATAACTGATTATACACTTATTACATTCCCATGGTCCAATTATTGAATCAAATGCCTCAATTGTCATATTTATACATACCCGATGGAAAATATCTTCACATACCGAGCACTCTAGGCGTTTAGTTGTTTTGCTCTTTTCAAATTACATACGGTACAACGTTTAACCACTTGTTTAGCCATTATGAATGAAAGAAATTGTAATGTTATAATCGAAAGAATATAATTCAAATTCCCTGTCAGAAAAGTAAACAATAATATTTTGAAGTTTGTTTATATACAAGCGAACGTTCCAATTGATTTTTTGACAGAAAATCAAAAATCAAATCCTTTTTTAAATATTTACTTCTTAAAACAACTATATGATATAAATTTGGCTTCACAATGATACTTCAAAATAAGGAAGGATTTTAATGTCAACAAACTCAAAAATTACTAAATAATATAGATTATTAAATGAGTATTTAAGCCTAAAGCTTGTCGTCAAGGTGCACACTGATGAAGACGTTAACACAAATCTAAATATGTTTAAATTCCTATAAAGATATTAAATGAATTTAAATGTGTTTGCTCACCACACACACTGAACTCTAAAAAACCTTATTGATGCAAAATCACTATCTGAAAACCTTTGAATGCTTACAAATCCAGATTAAAACACAGGAGTGATTTTTAGGGTGACAGTTTTGTAAGAAAACCCACACAATTGAGTAAAACGACTGATTATTCTGTAATAATGAAAACTAAAACTTCCCTTCAATGTCACTCGTAGTATAATTCTAGAAGATCAAGATGCAGTCAAAATTTGATATGGGTTTCTTGTATTTTCCGTGTAAGATAGAAAATTATCAGGAGATTTTCTAAGCTTGACAGATTGGAAAAAAAATTCCCCAAGTGTGACTATTTTGTTCTTCTTATACGGTAGTTTTAGTAGAGATTTGTGGGCGCTGCCATCTTGGATGTGACATCACGGAAGTGCTGCTAGAAACTCGTTTCCACCATGTAGCACATGTTAGCACAGCACCTTCATGGCGCCAACAAAAACAACCGTATAGCTAAAAATACAATGTAGCCTAGGCAAAATATAAATAGGTTAGCCTTAATACTAATTGCCTAATAGTAATAGGGGCATGTCTTGTTACCAACACGTAGGCTAGTGGCATCATTCATCAATAATTCTCTAGCCCGAGAGCATTTTTACTAGCCCGCAATCAAATAGGTTTTATTGATCTAAAAAGATCATAGTACTTCGACGGGTTTGTCGTGTGGTTGTGGGGAACTAGGGAGTGACCGCGGAAACAAAACTATTTTTCTCCATAATAGGCTATTTGCATGAATTTTTACTCATTTAGATTTAAGTTAAAAGTCGAAATATCACTTTTTAAATAAAAATAAGTAAATAACAGTGAAAAGTCTAATGATTTGTATGTGTAACGTTACTACCTGTTATATAGTTTCAATTTTTACAACCAATGGTATGCAGGGGACATTAATTCATTGAGATTTTCAAGCAAAAATGTACTTGAAACAAGTTTTTTTATGCAAAATCATAAAATATCATTAAATAAATTAATAATGCAAAAACTTTTGCGCCGAAAAATCACGAGTTTGCATAAATAAATCCATCTGCCTAGTTCCGACGTTGTCAATAATGATATCAAATATCAATTTAAAAGGCAACACTTCTCTACATATTTACGGTAGTGTGTAGGGCCTATAGCCAAAGGTCTACTTCAAACAAAAAGGCCCTAGGCCATGTGAATTTCATTTTAATGAACAGGCTCAATATACTATACCCCCCTAGTCATAACTCATAAGTAAGCCTATACTATTACTAGTCCCTAATATTCTATTAATGTTGTAAGTTGAAAGTTGAAAGTATCGCAAAACGTCCACGAGTGTTTTCTTGACACAACCAAATATTTTAACAACAAATATGAAATAATCAAAAGAGATTGACAATCAAACTCAATTTTTATTCTTGTACTGATGTCTCTTAAATTTGTAAAATGATGTGTAACTGGTAGTTTAGTATTTTTCTACGTACGTACTCTGTAGTTGTGTTTTTTAAATGTATTCAATTCTAGTTTCTATAAATCTATCTGTGTATTATGTAGTAGCTAAATAAATAATACATATGTATTATAAATTCTACAAGTTACATTACTTACGAACATTGAAATCAAGACCTACCCTTCCCTAATATTCTGGAAAATATTACGGTATTGGATTCATTCAAGACTAGTCTTTTCATCTACGTATCTGCATCTAGGCCTTTGAGACCTGCCTAACGTTTTTAAGGTAAGTTGCTTCAGTACAACATGTTTATCCATGTACACTCGGCAGTCGGAATGAGAAGTAAATCAAGCGTGGCTCGTTGGTCTTGTGGCTAGCCTACCTGCTTCCAATGTAGAAGGGCATTAAGCATTGAATGTAATATTTTACCAAATTTTTTGTGAGGCTATGCTTCAAAGAAACCCTAAATAAAAAATTAATAAAAAATAAAAGAAGATCCAGGGTTCGATTCCCGCTAAAGTCAAAAGTTTTTTAACTTCTGATTTGGACCATCAGTTCTTGTCTTAGGAAAGCAAGAAAAACACACTTGCTCCCTATGCATAGCTCGTGTTTTTATCTGCCTTCGGACGGCCGTGCTGCTACCTGGTTAGGTTTTAGCCGCGAATAAAGTGTTTTAGTAGGACGCTTGACAAACGCAATACGCACGGAATTATGTTGGTATTTAGCGCGAAGACAAGTGAGTGTGTGATAACATGGCATACATTGCAAACAGTCCAGCCTTGAAAGTGTTTCAAAACCCAAGTACTACAGAGTTTCCTGGTTTCATAACAAAGCTTCCTTGAAGGTGACATGTCAAAAACTAGATGTCTGGAATGTTGCCGACCCAATTTTAGTGCTCCACATTTATTTATTCAAATAAAAAATATAAAAAATTACTATAACTATCATCTCCACATATTTTTTAAAATAAAGCTGGAAAACAAGATTTTCATTAAACTCATTTCATTAATTAACAATAGCACAGGTGGCGCAATATGACCATTTCTCACCAGCAGTGCGATTCTGTAAAATAGTCGCTATGATAGCGATAGCATCACGGTTGATATGAAATATCAATCGTTATAAATTTCGTTATCGACCTGATTCTGTAAAATAGTCGCTACGGCCGCCATTTATCGTATCTTGATAGCATAGCATAGCGACTCCTTTTTCATTCTCGTTATCATAGCGATCGCTATCATTTTTACAGAATCAGTCGACACGCAAAATTGTCGCTAAAGTGCCGGATAACGATCGTTATCTTCCATAACGATTTTACAGAATCAGACCGCAGATCAGATTTTGGGTTGTTAAAATAAGCTATAAATAAATTAAAATGAAATATATTTATCCTGGAGCAAAATTTATAATTTTCGCATGCATGAACCCCGCCGTGGTCCATGCATCAGCAAGAGAAAGAGTTCCTACGCGCCTGCCATTGAATGATTAATTTGTAATTATTTTGTAACTATGTACTCGCGCCAATTCGTTTGTATTTGTTTGTTTCTTGTGGGTATTGATCCGTAAGTCAGATTCAGATTCAGAAAAATGTTTATTCTCAAGAAAATAGGTACAATTGGTACATAAAACAAACACAAGAGAAGAGAATGATCTAGTGGAGCACAGTGCTGGTGTGTGGGCAGTTATAAGACATGTTAAATTCAAAACAATCACAAGATATTATCGGAGTTATAGTAGTTTAAATTAATAGTAGGGTATGTACAATATGAAAATAAAATACAAATAAAATATATATTTATGCAAGGGAGCAATTTTATATGGTAAAAATTCTAAACTTAAAATTGAATTGTTTTTTACCTGGATCCAGGTACCTTAAAACTAAACTAAACTAAAGAAATAGACAAAGGAATTTTAATAAAAAATCTAGCCTTGAGACTAAGTTGACAAGTAATAGGCTAGAACTGATTGGGCATTATTATTGTTATTTTAATCCTTTTTCAAAGAGCCATTCCTTCACGATATTTTTAAAAGAACATAGAGAAGAAGCAGGATTCTGGTTTAGGGGGGAGCTACAGTACAGTACAGTGGTAAATCTGGGACATAATCATGGGGGGGGGGGAGATTTGCGCCTGCATGTATATCTGTGGGAAAGGGACCGAGTAAAGGGGCATGGAAACGAAGTCCCTCCATCCTTCTCTTGGAGTTATAATAGCTGTATTTTCAACGTAAGGACCCAGGATACTTGGTTCTGGTTTAGGGAGGAGCTACAGTACAGTACAGTGGTAAATCTGGGACATAATCATGGGGGGAGGGGGGGGGGGGATTCGCGCCTGCATGTATATCTTTGGGAAAGGGACCGAGTAAAGGGGCATGGGTCCCTGCATTCCTTCTCTTGAAGTTATATAGCTATATTTTCAACGTAAGGACCCAGGATACTTGGTTCTGGTTTAGGGGGGAGCTACAGTACAGTACAGTGGTAAATCTGGGACATAATCATGGGGGGAGGGGAAGATTCGCGCCTGCATGTATATCTGTGGGAAAGGGACCGAGTAAAGGGGCATGGGAACGAAGTCCCTGCATCCTTCTCTTGAAGTTATATAGCTGTATTTTCAACGTTAGGACCCAGGATACTTGGTTCTGGTTTAGGGGGGAGCTACAGTACAGTACAGTGGTAAATCTGGGACATAATCATGGGGGAGGGGAGAGATTCGCGCCTGCATGTATATCTGTGGGAAAGGGACCGAGTAAAGGGGCATGGGAACGAAGTCCCTGCATCCTTCTCTTGAAGTTATATAGCTGTATTTTCAACGTTAGGACCCAGGATACTTGGTTCTGGTTTAGGGGGGAGCTACAGTACAGTACAGTGGTAAATCTCGGACATAATCATGGGGGGGAGGGGGGAGATTCGCGCCTGCATGTATATCTTTGGGAAAGGGACCAGTAAAGGGGCATGGGTCCCTGCATTCCTTCTCTTGAAGTTATATAGCTATATTTTCAACGTAAGGACCCAGGATACTTGGTTCTGGTTTAGGGGGGAGCTACAGTACAGTACAGTGGTAAATCTGGGACATAATCATGGGGGGAGGGGAAGATTCGCGCCGGCGATGCATATCTGTGGGAAAGGGACCGAGGAAAGGGGCATGGGAACGAAGTCCCTGCATCCTTCTCTTGAAGTTATTATAGCTGTATTTTCAACGTAAGGACCCAGGATACTTGGTTCTGGTTTAGGGGGGAGCTACAGTACAGTACAGTGGTAAATCTGGGACATAATCATGGGGGGAGGGGAAGATTCGCGCCTGCATGTATATCTGTGGGAAAGGGACCGAGTAAAGGGGCATGGGAACGAAGTCCCTGCATCCTTCTCTAGAAGTTAATATAGCTGTATTTTCAACGTTAGGACCCAGGATACTTGGTTCTGGTTGTAGGGGGGAGCTACAGTACAGTACAGTGGTAAATCTAGGACATAATCATGGCGGGGGGGGGAGATTCGCGCCTGCATGTATATCTGTGGGAAAGGGACCGAGTAAAGGGGAATGGGAACGAAGTCCCTCCATCCTTCTCTTGAAGTTATTATAGCTGTATTTTCAACGTAAGACCCAGGATACTTGGTTCTGGTTTAGGGGGGAGCTACAGTACAGTACAGTGGTAAATCTGGGACATAATCATGGGGGGGGGGGGGAGATTCGCGCCTGCATGTATATCTGTGGGAAAGGGACCGAGTAAAGGGGCATGGGAACGAAGTCCCTGCATCCTTCTCTTGAAGTTATTATAGCTGTATTTTCAACGTTAGGACCAAGGATACTTGGTTCTGGTTTAGGGGGGAGCTACAGTACAGTAGAGTGGTAAATTTTGGACATAATCATGGGGGGGGGGGGAGAGATTCGCACCAGCATGTATATCTGGGGGCATGGGAACCAAGTCCCTGCATTCCTTCTCTTGGAAGGACGGACTTGAAACTTTTTTGGGGTTAACTATTTGGGGGAGGGCTTTAAACGTATTTGAGAGTAAGAATGCATATTATTTACACGGTATAATACTAATTTGACGGAAGTGTTATTTTGCATGAAATTTATGATTTTCCTTTCTCTAACTGAATATTGTTATGTCCGCGGAAAGTAGTTTCTGGACTTCACTTTTAGTTTGCTTGAATCGGTCGTTTTTACTTTCATCTTCTGGTCGTCATTTAAAAAAAAAATTGTTGGTTAAGATTTATCTACTTGTCACTGATTTGTTTTGTTCTTTGTTTGGTAACAAATAATTCTATGATGTTGACAACGATTTTATCATTTTTCTAGAAAATAATAATTTAATGTAAATTATACCTTTATTAAAATCAATCATTAATTTTCATTGTTAATTGTTATTCCCATAGCAATTTACAGGCCTACTACTTTATAAAAATTAGCCTAATTTAACAAAAATAATTTTGCAATGGGATAAAGTAAAGAGATCCCACGCGTACTAAAAACTTACAAAAAAGCTCGTCCATCAACGCGACTAGAAAAAGCGTTCGCGAAGCGGCCTAGTGTAGGCTAGTTATGTCTTTCTCTGCGCAGCCCCACCGCGATGTATTCCCTCGACTGCCACTGATCCAGGATCCAGGTTTGATTGATTGATTGGATATTGCTTATTGTCTCATATTTATGCACTTTGGCTAATCGAGACGATGAGTGGTGATAGATGAGGATGTAATATGATTGAACAGAAAGGAGGAGAGGAAACCCGGTACCGGCACGTAGCCTACTCCTTTTGAAAAGTATCAAGGGGACCAACGGCTTAACGTCCCATCCGAAAGGACGGTGTAACCTTGACAGTCATATAGGTTCCTCCACTAACCCGGACTGCCGAGCAGACGTCGAGGAGAACGAAGCCGTCACACTAGCTTTCGAACCCTCCATCTGCTCTAACCAGCGGTATACGTGAGTTTCAGGGTAGAGCGATCACCCACTCTACCCCTGACCACGCCCGATTCTGCTTAACTTCGGTGTTCGAGTGGGAACCGTGTCCCAGGTGATCGTAAGTTAGTTTGAATACGACTGTAGACAGGTCCGCGTAGGTTTGATTGACTCGTATCATAGACAGTAATCGCGTCACTCTCCGTGATTCACCCGCACTAGCTCGTCCAACCCCAGAGCCTGAGCCATTCCGCTGCGTAGCACCGGCGAGTACAGTTGATAAGAGGCTGCTGTGCTGTGTAACATGTTATCACCGGGTGCCGTGCGTTGTGCGAGTATTTCCACGTCTCGTGATTCTGGTGCAGCGTGTGAATATCATCTAGTAATAGGCTTTGTGTGTTTGCCTACAAACGGTGTGTTTACCGTGAGAGTTCGTCTTTCTGCGCGTGTGCAGGCCGAGTGTAGCCTATATTGTGTGACTATTATTATATTATTGTGAACCAACAAACTTTGTGCTGAATCTGCTTCATGGGCTGGAGATTCGAGCAGCAATTTAGATAAAGGTAGGACAAACAACTACGAATATGTAGATATTGAGATTTTTACATGAATGTGATAGAAGCCTACATTATTGGTTGGCATGTTTTTTCTTTGTTTAGACTTCACATGGTCTAGGTTTAATTTTGAAAACATTTGTTGTGCCAGGCATTAGTACAGGGGCGTCAACTTTTCAGAACGACTGTGGGTGCTCAATACTTAGACAAACTATACGGGGGGGGGGGGAGGGGAGGAAGCAGTGGCGGCTCTGGGGTAGTTTTACTAGGGTTTGGGGCCCCACAATAGCGAAAATTTTGAAAATCAGACTTTTAGGGTGCGTTTGTGGGCTGAATGCAATACCAAAATAATGTAGTTTTTGTGCAGTCAAAACTGGAAACCCACCAAAAAGAAGTGGGTCACTGAGGTGATAAATTATATTACATTCCCGCTAGTGGTTGGCACTGGGGGGGGGGGGGGGGGGGGGCTTTGCGGTAATTTTAAATAAGCCCTTCTATTGTTTGTCACATTGAAAAAAGAACTCTTGCATGTTATATACCATTCAATTCCACCGTATGTGTGTGGATGCGCAGAAGAACTACCATTTGTGATGATGATTTGTGATGATTTGTGTGGGTGCCATCACCCACACAAACCTATCTCGTGGGTGCTTTGGCCCTCCTGCACCCAGTGGCGTAGGAACTATTTTTTTAGTGGGGGGGGTCACACTCAAGTTGACTACGAGGTTGGGTGGGCAAACCGGGGTCTGGGGCGAAGCCCCAGCCGCCGGAGGCTTTTTCGGCGTAGGCGAGATTTTTTTCAAAAGGTGCCCTTGATAGGTGGCCTAAAACACGTTTTCAGGCGAATTTTAACTATGAATAAGGGTTACATTTTGAAGCTAATATTGTATGAAGATTGATTACCTGACTGAAATGGGTCGACAGTCTGCTTGGGAGTGAAAACACTGCACACAACATGAATATTAATCTAAAATCAGATGGCTAGTCTAGTCTCGAAATCACGTCTCTTACTGAATCTTTCTAAAAAATGTTAACAAAAACCTTCCTTTTTGTTTGCAAGCCCGACTGTAGTAAAAATCCTAAAAATCACCCAACAAGCTATAAGTTAGCAAATTACACCCATACCTGGCTTGACCCCCCCACTGGGGGGGGTCAAACCAACAAGTGGGGGGGGGGGATTTCCCCCCCCATCCCCCCCCGTTCCTACGCTCCTGCCTGCACCCACGGAGCTGGCGCCTATGCCAGGCAACAATTCAACTCGTACAGCCTCTAGGGCTTTAAATCTCTGCTCTACTTCCCAGCAATATTGCTAGCAGTCAACCAATGGGTGAACGGTTTGATAGACTACAGTCACATTAGATCGACGGAACTTTTTGCGAGCCCATATTTCAGGTTATGTTTGTGACTGGCGTAACAGCTACTGTCAATGGTGATGTTTACCCTTGTAGGACCTAAGTATTAAAGGTGCGTTTAATGTTCGACGTTTCACGCGACGCAGGAGGTGCGGTTTATTTACTTCAAACTTGGCACATCTTAGTCGTAAATCAGTTTTTATACTTGAATAGGATAGACAATAAAAATAAATAAATACATATAAATAAAATTAAAAAAACATTTGTTTGTCTGTCTGCCTGTCTGTCTGTCTGTATGGCTGTTTGTCTATCTGTCTGTCTGTAAGTCTGTCTATCTGTCTGTCTGTCTTTCTGTCTGTATGTATGTCTATCTGTCTGTCTATCGGTCTATCTGTCTATCTGTTTGTCTATCTGTCTGTCTGTCTGTCTTCTGTCTGTCTATCTGTCTGTCTGTCTGTCTGTCTGTCTATCGGTCTGTCTGTCTATCTGTCTGTTTGTCTATCTGTCTACAGGCGTGTCGGAAGTCTATTTTTTCAGGGGGTTGGGGGGGCGAACTTCCATGCTTCCATACATAGTTACATCATATGCAACTAATGTCCTTGAGTCAGTGGCGTACGTGTGAAATATATAGCCCTAATAATGGGGGGGGGGGGGGGTGCCCCACAATAGCGCCGCAGGCAATTAAAAAGATACGTATTTTTGAAGGTTAAAAAAAAACAAAAAACAAAAGAGAAGAACTTAAAAATACGTCCATTTAAAAATACGAAGTGTCTATTTTACCGTAGGTTACGGAATAATTAACAATAACAATTCGTCCGTAGCAAAAACGAAGATAATAATCGAAGGCATGCGAAGTTTCCGCGGGACCGGTGTGTTTGGTGATGCAAAATTATTATTTTGATGCAACACAAGGTTTTTTGAAACTCCTTTATATTTTAAAGGAACATGAATTCCGTTATCTCCTCCCCCTCCCCATCTTCTTCAGGCCTAGAGGTACTAGACTTTTTGGTGCAGTAACGCGATTTCGACTAACGTCTAGCTAGGCCATGTCCAGGCCTACATGCGATCGCTTTGTGATTCTCTGGGTCAATTCTAAAACACCTTTTGGCTAGAGCAAAGGCCTATTATATACAATAGAGAATTTGATATTATAACTTATGCCTGCAAATACAGGCTCTACTGTATGTACTGGAGCAACAACACCCACATTCTTACGTCTAGGTCGGCCGCCTATACGGCGTCCATGCGCACGCAAACCATTTGCTTTTAGGGTACAATTCGTAGGGAACGAACGCCAGGCGTACTTGCCAGCGAGCTAGGTACCTGAAAATTCGATAGAATACAATGATTTTACATATCTATCAGAATTTTTAAACCGGAAAGTCGTAAGTCCACTCGTTCCGCCGGAATGAAGCGGGCAACGCTTAGGGAGCACAATTGCATATGCCATGTGGTAATCGGAGGCAGCTCAATAACGGGCAAAGCTACCGGCCGATCCACTCGTTGGATGCGGAAATGGCGTACGCATCTAGTAGACGCGGGTTCGAGTCGGCGGCGAGTCGATACTACGGCGAAAAGCGCGTAAAATGCACAAATTGAGCGAGCGTAGCGAGCGTCTCCACTTGACTCTTATGGCTCGAATGTCTTGTTTTTTTTTCTATTTTTTTCTTTTACTGCTTCGATACAGGTCGCACCGTTTCTCTGATCGACCTGAAATTTTGCACACATGTACATACCACCTATGCGGGTTGCTGCAGTGGCGTCGGAACAGGGGGGGCAAGGGGGGCATTGCCCCCCCTAGAATTCATGCCATGGGGGCATAGGGGGGCAGATTTTAGAGTTGAAAAATCAAGATTTCTACTCTACTTTTTAGCAGGAATGTTAGGTTGGCTGACGTACCCCATGCCTGAACTGTCTCTATCCCACTATCTTTATAACCAGCCACCCGTCTTGTATTGTGTGCCGGTCACTCACTTCAGTGAGAGTGGACACGTGACTGTGATTCAGACTCACGTCTAATCCAAACATCCCTTTGAATGATTTACTAGAGTTATTGGCAGACGCAAGTTGGGATTTGGTTCGCTTGTGTCGCATCGTTATGCGTTCTGTCATCTTTGGAGTGGTGTAGTGACTTTGATTACAGCGAAGTGGCAAGTGGGAAGATAATTCTTCTTAAGAGTATAAGTAGTGTAGTGAAGTGTGAAGTGTAAAGTAAAGTATAATTCTGTGTAGTGTTTTGTGTTTAATGGTGTTAAAGATTAAATTGATATGGTATAATTTTAAATATGAAACTTCCTAAACCGCCTTCAGTTAGTATTTCTTTTTAAGAACAGGGTAAAACAAAAATATGTTTGCCTGTATGCTTCGTCATTACATAAAAAAATATGTTGCAATTTATTAAAATGGGCCACTTCACGTTACTTTTTTTAGTTTTTAGATCGCAGATAGTTGATGTAAAACATCGTTTACGGAGTCCGAGTGCAGTTAAAACATGACGAAATTACTGTAGCATAGTGAAATTTTTTAACCTTCGGGGAAAAAGGGCCTCCGGCGGCTGGGGCTTGGCCCCAGATCCCAGCTGTGCCCTATAAAATCTACTGATGGATTTGCCCCCCCCCCCCCCCCCCCAACTTTCAAAACGTTCCGACGCGCTTGGGTTGCTGTATAGTTTTTGAACAAAATCCGATCGTTGGTTATATAAATAAAAAAATAAAAAAAATGTTCCGATCGTTATGAAAATTTGCAGGGTCGATAAGTACAACATTATCTCCTATTTTACAAATTTTCACCTTAATCGGTCAAGACCTTGAAGACTTATTGGTATGTAACATTATGGGAATGTCGTACTCGGGTTGTGTTTCATGTACCGGTGCTCGCTCAACAACGGGACGGGACTTTAGCGTTTTCCTAGTTTTACTTTTTTGATGGCACTTCGGTGGCCGGGGGCACCATGGACAAGTCATTCTCCTCCTTGTAGTACACACCATTCTAAGACGTTTTGAAGGAAACATTTTCCACTAAAGTTCACCGTTAGAAAACTGAGTTTTCAGGGTACATTTTGCAGGGCCACCCCAATGCGTGGCGTCGCGACGTCGGTCAAAAGAGATTTCTTCCTCGTTGTTTACCGGTTTGGTCGCGGGGAATTCCCTGAGCTCTATATACTTACGTGGAGATCTGATGGATACCGGGCAAATGTTGAGATGTGAAGTTGGCGGAAGTTTGCCGTCCGCCATTTTCTTAGGTCCCTAATCAGCGGCAGATTCAAAAGAACTAAACATAATAGATTCGTTCACCTGTGTCACTGGCCTGTGTTAATCAGTTTATTGAGCGAGCGAAGCGAGCGTCTCCACTTGACTCTTATGGCTCGAATGTCTGTTTTTTTTTTTTTTTCTGTTACTGCTTCGATACAGGTCGCACCGTTTCTCTGATTGACCTGAAATTTTGCACACATGTACATACCATCTAGGCGGGTTGCTGTATAGTTTTGTGGCAAAATCGTTCAAAAAGTAAAAAAGTTACATTAAAGTTAACCGAAAGTTTTTTTTTCAAACTAAACGGCGACAAAATCTGAGGTGGCCAAATCATTTAGAATGTCCGTCCGATCACGAATATGTTATTTTATTTTGATCCGATAAGTAGTGTAGATGGAAATTACATTATAACAAAGTCCCGTTACCATGGCAACGGAAAGTCGCATAGCTTTTTTGGCTCATGATAGCGGTCGAACGGAGGCTCGG
Source organism: Sweltsa coloradensis (assembly GCA_024449915.1). Taxonomy (NCBI): domain Eukaryota; kingdom Metazoa; phylum Arthropoda; class Insecta; order Plecoptera; family Chloroperlidae; genus Sweltsa; species Sweltsa coloradensis. The sequence continues at coordinate 274,961 of JAMZAV010001799.1, forward strand.
ATCGAGTTGAAATTTTGACCATCCGCAAGTTTCGTTCCCGATTGAATGCCATTAGTTTTGTGGCAAAATCGTTCAAAAAGTTATAAAGTTACATTAAAGTTAATCTAAAGTTTTTTTTAAAAACTAAACGGCGACAAAATCTGAGGTAGCCAAATCATTTAGAATGTCCGTCCGGTCACGAATATGTTAATTTTATTTTGATCCGATAAGTAGTGTAGATAGAAATTACATTTTAACAAAAGTAACGTTATCATGGCAACGAAAAGTCGCACAAGAATTCTGGTCACTATGTACTGCCACCTAGAAGAAATCAAGAGTAAAATAGTTTTCCCAAAGAAATGATGTGAAGGTCCTCTAGATGGCGGTGGATTTTATCCATTCTCTCCTATTTTACAAATTTTCAGCTAAATCGGTCAAGACCTTAAAGACTTATTGGTATGTAACATTATGGGAATGTCGTACTCGGGTCGTGTTGCACGTACCGGTGCTCGCTCAACAACGCGTCCAGCTGAGCGTTTTCCTAGTTTAGTGTAACACTGCAGTAAACACTATTCCTAGGCATCCTGAGTGTCCCTGATAATAGACCACCGTAATGTAGGTCTACTAGTCAACATAACCTCAAAATAATTTTTGGATTGGATATTGCTTAACGTCTCATATTTATGCAACTTGGCTAATCGAGACGAAGGGAGGGACGTAAGGGATGACGCGGGGGGACAATGGGTGGACAGGCCTGTGCTGGTCAGAACCAGCCACAAGCACATGGGGAGGTCTGTGTCATCATCTGTCCGTGTTGTCTTTGTCGTCGCCGTCAGGGAGGTAGTCAAAGGGAAGGGGTTCCCCGACGACGACCCAGAGCTCGCCATTAGTTTCAGGGAGTGAAACTCCCCTAGTCACGGGCCAAACCGCGAGAAGGTGTCGAGTTGGAATTTGAAGGCCCACCTCAAAATAAACTAGCCACAAACCGCCATCTTGACGTTAAGATTTACATCTAGCTAGACGGCGGTGAGGCCCATCGGGTTAGGCCTTTTGTTTTAGACCCATCGCTTCAAGGTTATAGCATTGCATGCGCCCTCCACGTAAGTATATAGAGCTTAGTGGGGGAATTACGACATTTCAAAACGCCGTCACGAGTTTTACAAGAGTGAAATTCAATTTATGCATTTGCGTACTGCGGACCCGGCGCCTCCACCAAATTCACTCGAAAATAAAGAATCTCGGTCTTTCGTATCTTGTCGACCACCTAGGGATCTGAAAATTTGACTCTACTCTCGTTTGTGTGCGGCGGACGCCCACAGGTCGGGCCCTTCTCTGCACCGACGCCCGGCGTCGCATGGCGTCGTGACGCCGGGGACAAAACTGTTCGTCCATATTAATTTCGTGTCGAGTCGTGTGCGAGTGTAAAATTTCACACTCCTAACTCTATTTTTACAAAAGTTAAATTCGTTTTCGCAACTCGCGATCCACCCTGGACCCGGCGCCTCCACCAATTTTTCCTCGCAAATAATCCCAAGTTGACGCATATATTTCGACCTCCTGCCGGCCGCCTAGGTGACTGAAACTTTAATAGAATACTCTCTGGGACCTCGCCATCCGGTTTTACCAAACCGTAAGGTCTCAGGTGCCGCCGTTATCCCCGAATACAAACTACCCCCGGTAGACAACGCAATTCTAAGCATGTTTTGTATGAAACATTTCTCTCTAAAGTCGATCGTTCGATAGATGACGCTTTTTCTAATAGTTGAGTCCAGTATCAAAGTGATTAGGTTAGATAATTTTGAACATTATATTAACTGTCAATATGACAATAATGCGAGTAACATATTTTAAATAATTGAACACACTGTACTGGTGTTGGTTGGGACGTAGATAGTACTGGTGTTGGTTGGGACGTAGATAGTACTGGTGGTGGTTGGGACGTAGATAGTACTGGTGTTGGTTGGGACGTAGATAGTACTGGGTGGTGGGAGAAGATAGTACTGGGTGGTGGAACGTAGATAGTACTGGTCTGGTTGGGACGTAGATAGTACTGGTGTTGGTTGGGACGTAGATAGTACTGGTGTGTGGACGTATAGTACGGTGTTGGTTGGGACGTATATAGGTTAGACTGT